>CM055065.1:48863725-48928725 GCA_029204045.2 Tillandsia leiboldiana
GGACAGTGTCAACTTCTCCGATTTTTATCTTGGCGTAAGAGCATCAGATCGAGGTGTTTAAAGAGTCGATTTTGATCTACTCTTCGCGAGGAACGCAACCGTAATTTTTCTGGATTTTTCTGAGCACTATACAGAGGTGAAAAACTCCTCTCTTTTTGTGCTATTTGAAAAATAGCAAAAGCTGTATTTTTATGAATAATATAGTTACACCCTGTGCAATGTGTGTTGCTGTAGGGCACCATTTTCGGCAGACAGCAGTTCTAGGGGACTGTGGACAGCCAGGAGACTACCTGAGGTGTAGTTTGAGCTGCTCGAGGTGGGCGGTTGTTGCTTACCTCATTTTTGACAAGCTCACTGGGATTACTGGAACTCCCCTAAAATTTAATATGACAATTGATGAGAACTACTGGGACAAACTAATATGATAATTGATAAGAACCATTGGGACAAACTAACAGGACAACTAACAGGACAACTAACAGGACAAACTAACAGGACAACTAACAGGACAATTGATGAGAACTATTGGGACGAACTAATGTGACAATTGACGAGAACCGCTGGGACGAACTCTCCTAAAATTTAATATAACCCCACAGATGATATGATGACTTATATTAGGACACTGTGATTAAGACAAAGGCTATAATCTCGCATGCAAATGACTTTTATTCAGCAAATCAATCTTTTTAAATCTTTGACACTATTTTACAACTTTTAAAATAAAGACAGTTGCATGCATGCCCGGACATCAGGTAGGGCCACTATTTATTGCTACACTATCATATTAAGACTTGACATGTTTTATTGCTCTCTTTTGCTTTCAGTTGCTTGTCGCTCGAGTATGAGCAGGGGTTTGGGATAGTATAGCTAGCCAAGGTTATGTTAGATTATAAACTTGTGGGGTGTTGCGGTGACCGCGGACTGTAGGCGGTCGGCCAGATGTTTATCCTTGCATCAGAATGGGGTTGAGTCTGGTCTATTTTAGGCATCAGCAGGGGATCGGGTTTTTCTCTAGTGGATGGTTTTTCCCACTTATTGAGTACTATGGCATCAGATCAGGGTTTCTTAGTGGATGGCTTTTCCCACTTTGATCATAGTCATGATCCAGTCCTGCTGTTTACGACACTTATGATACTTATTACTGAGGTACTTTTACTCGTGTGGGTCGCTCCCCTCGAGTGCCACTCCGGAGTGTGTTACAGGCAGGCTTGAGTCATTGAGACTCTCATTCCCTATCGGTGTTATGCATTGGCCAGCATACCCGATTTGGCAGGCAAGGCACAGCAGGCAGTACCAGTTTTACTGGTGGCATAAGATTGGGTTTATTCAGGCAGGCATGTTAGATACTGATGCATACATACAGTCATTCCTTTTGGCACTGCATTTAGAGGCATGCTAGTGGTGGTTTCCCCTTTGTTCAGCAGTTCTGCTTACATCTTTACCACTTTTTCCTTTCTGGCCTCTAGTAATCCTAGTGGGTGCATCAGAGTTGAGGTTTTGCCCACTAGGGGAGGCTACTGGTTTATCTGGTAGTTCTCACCCCCATTATTCTTTTCTGTTTCTTTCTTCTTCTTTATTTTGCAGAGTCGTCTGCGGGAGCTGCTAGGCTATCAGCGGCTGATAAAGGTAAGGGGATCGTTGAGTAGATAGATCTCCTGTGAGATCGAGAGTGGATTTTAGACAGATGTTATACTCTTTACTCAGACTGTGGTATTTCTTCTTTCTTTGAGTCTGGCACTGGCCAGCTGGCTGTATTATTGTACTTATTACAGCTTTATTTGTAGTTTCAGTCTGAGATACTATGTGGTTCTTCTACTTCAGCTCTGTATTATGCTCTTTTATTGTTCATATTATATCGGAGCAGGTTACCAGCGCTTCGTGTACTCGGGAAATCCCGTGTGCACGGCGGATCTGTTGGCGAGCCCGGGTCCGGGGCGTGACAGATTAAGTTGGTATCAGAGCTTAGGGATAGGTCAATTGGGACTTAGGAAACCCTAGGCTTTTGGCAGACCCTAGGATAATAGGGCGCGAGGGACGAGACATTTTGCGGAAGTCGTTAATTATTGTTTGACTCTTCCAGTGAGAGAAGAGGGACCGACATACCCAAATTTCTGGTGCACGGTTATGTTGGCTGCAGACAACATAAAGTCACAGAAATAGGGGGATGTCTTTGACTTTCGCTAGATTTGGTCGTGTGGGGTTATGTTACTAAGTGTGGTTTCTTGTGGTAGGATGCCTCCGCAACGTAGAATGTTGACGCGTTCGCAGCCTTCTTCCTCTGAGCCCGAGCCGGAGGAGTCCGAGCAGGGCCAGCAGAGTGAGGTGCTGGAGCTTCAGGCTCAGATGGCCCAGATGGCAGAGGCCGTGCGGCGTCAGGAGGAGGCCATGGGTCGGCTGACGCAGATGTTAGAACAGAGGGCGCAGCCTGTTGTTGCACCCCCTGAGAGTTCTCCCGTACCACCCTCCCCTGCTGTGGCTTCCCCAGTTGGACCGGTGACCACGGCATCCCCTGTTGCTCAAGGAGCAATCCGCCCATTGACTCCTGCGGAGGAGCAGGAGATTGCTGACAAACTTACTCAGTTCTGTAAGCGGGGACCGCCCAGGTTTTCAGGGCGGAATACCCAGCCGTGGGAGATCGGGACTTGGCTTTCGTCAATGGAGAAGTTATTCCGGGACTTCTTCATTGACCAGAAGTACCGGGTACATATGGCTGTACACTGCTTAGAC
Source organism: Tillandsia leiboldiana (assembly GCA_029204045.2). NCBI lineage: Eukaryota > Viridiplantae > Streptophyta > Magnoliopsida > Poales > Bromeliaceae > Tillandsia > Tillandsia leiboldiana. The sequence goes on from CM055065.1 coordinate 48,866,456, forward strand.
CGGGACGCTGATGCATGGTGGCGTCGGGTAGAGCCTCTGGAGTTCCAGATCACTCGACAGCTACCCTGGTCAGAGTTCAAGAGGATGATTCTGGATACGTACTTTTCCACGAGTATGAAGAAAAAGCTGGAGGATGATTTGAAGAATCTTCAGCAAGGCGACCGGACAGCATTGGACTACTTTCAGGAGTTCACGCGGTTGCTCAACTGCGTACCCTACGTCGCCAGGGACGGACCGCACCAGGTGGAGCTCTTTGAGTTGGGCCTGCGCCCAGAAATCTATACTTTGGTGCATGCTCAGAGACTACAGACCTTGGAGGAGGCAGCAGAGCATGCCCAATGGGTTGAAAGGGGAGACCACGTCGTCGCCAGACGTGGGGGCTTGGTCACTCAGAGTTCTGACAGAAAGCGACCAGCGCAGGACGACGGGAGACCGGCCAGTTCCTGGAGGCCGCCCCGACCGCCACCGCCTCAGTTTTCCGGCCAAGGACGGTCGGAGCGGCGAGGGCCTGGTGGACCCCAGAGGCCCCAGCAGCGGCAGCAGCAGCAGCAGAGATCCCAGCCGTCGCAGCGTGGGTCGCAGCGACAGCCTCAGCGACAACAGCAGTCACGACAACCACGGGCCCCCGACAATTGTATTTTCTGTGGAAGTCAGCATTTTTCCAACACCTGCGACCAGCGGTGGGGTCGCTGCTATAGATGTGGACAGTCTGGCCACGTCCGAGCTACTTGCCCTTATGCGCCATCGACGGCCCCTTCTTCAGCATCTGCTCCATCTTCATCTCAACAACGGTCGACGGCTCAGCGGCCATATGCTCCAGCAAGCAGGCCATCTTCTTCCTATCCCACGGAGTATCGCCCTCCAGCCCAGAGTGGGCGAGTGTATGCTGCGCAGGTAGAGGACTCTTCGGCAGCAGATCACGTGGTGGCAGGTATCACCTTACTTTCTGGCATTAGGACTCGTACATTATTTGATACTGGAGCATCGCATTCTTTTATCAGTAGATCATTTGCATCATTACATGGGTTAGAGGTAGGACTTTTACCACGTGCACGAAAGGTTCAGATTCCCGATCACACCTTGCACGTAGAGGAGTGTTGTTGGTCCTGCCCGATGCAAATCGAGTCCTGGATTATGCCAGCAGACATGTTGGTCCTAAGACAATTAAAGGACTTCGATGTGGTCCTCGGGATGGACTGGCTGGCTCGGTATTTTGCGACCATTGATTGTGCCGCAAGGACCGTCACTTTTAGAGAGCCAGACCAGGAAATGTTGGTATACCGGGGATGTCAGAGTGCTTTCTTTGCCTCTATGGTTTCGACTTCCCGAGCGAGGCAGATGATCCATCGAGGATGTGTAGCCTTTTTGGCTAGTGTTGTTGAAGGGCCTACGGCGGCGCCGGGACTCGGGGATATCCCTATTGCCCGCGAGTTCCCGTATGTTTTTCCACCTGAGCTGACAAGCATGCCGCTTGATAGGGAGATTGAGTTTATGATTGACGTAGTTCCGGGAACTGCGCCAATCTCAAAGGCTCCTTACCGGATGGCACCGGCTGAGCTGCGAGAGCTTAAGGTGCAACTCCAGGATTTGATGGACAAGGGCCTTATTAGGCCGAGTGTGTCGCCTTGGGGAGCGCCGGTGCTATTCGTGAAAAAGAAGGATGGGTCACTTCGATTGTGTGTGGACTATAGGGAATTAAATAAAGTGACCATCAAGAACAAGTACCCTTTGCCGCGCATAGATGATCTTTTTGATCAGCCGCAAGGGTCTTGTGTCTTCTCTAAGATAGATCTACAATCCGGTTACCACCAGTTGAAAGTAAAGGCCGAGGATATTCCGAAAACGGCATTTAGATCACGGTATGGGCATTATGAATTTACAGTTATGCCTTTTGGGCTAACTAATGCCCCTGCCGCATTCATGGATTTAATGAACCGGATCTTCCGGCTATACTTAGACCGGTTCGTGGTAGTGTTCATTGATGATATCTTGGTCTACTCCTGAAGTGATACCGAGCATGAGGAGCACTTAAGGATTGTGCTGCAACTTTTGCGAGAGAAGAAGTTGTATGCCAAGCTGGCAAAGTGCGAGTTTTGGCTTCGGGAGGTAGTCTTCTTGGGCCATGTGATTTCTGCCGCGGGTGTGGCAGTGGACCCAGCAAAGATTGAGGCAGTCCGTGATTGGCCCCGACCGACGACGGTTTCTGAGATACGTAGCTTTATGGGTTTAGCTGGGTATTACCGTCGGTTTGTGGAAGGCTTTGCGAAGCTCTCCACACCCCTCACTCGCTTGACGCGTAAGGGAGTGAAGTTTATCTGGAGTGAGGACTGTCAAAGGAGCTTTGAGGAGCTGAAGAATAGACTGATGACCGCTCCTATCCTTTCCCTTCCTGTTATGGGAAAAGGATATGTGATCTACAGCGACGCATCACACAGTGGACTCGGTTGTGTGTTGATGCAGGAAAGGAGGGTAATTGCATATGCATCTAGACAACTCAAAGAATATGAGAAAAATTACCCTACCCATGACTTGGAGCTTGCAGCTGTGGTGTTTGCGCTAAAGCTCTGGCGCCATTATCTGTATGGGGAACATTGTGAAATCTACACCGACCACAAGAGCCTAAAGTATCTGTTCACGCAAAAGGAGCTGAATTTGAGGCAACGTAGGTGGTTAGAGCTATTAAAGGATTATGATGTAGATATTCTCTACCACCCGGGCAAGGCTAATGTGGTCGCTGACGCCTTGAGTAGAAGGGCGGTGCAAGGGTTGTCTATGTTGATCACAGACCAAGCACCGCTATTAGAGGAGATGAGACAGCTCGAGTTAGAGGTTGTGTCCCCTGGGGTCACTGCTAGACTGACATCTTTAGTCTTGCAGCCCACTCTGCTAGACAGGATCAGGGAGAAACAGAGTGAGGACCCCCACTTGACCAGGATTAGAGATCAAATTCCGAGTGATCAGTCTGGGGACTTTACAATAGATGCTTCGGGAGTACTAAGGTACAGAGACCGAGCATGTGTGCCAATAGATGCGGAGATCAGAGAGCAGATATTGCGAGAGGCCCATTATACACCTTATGCCCTACATCCTGGTGGGACTAAGATGTATAAGGACCTCAAGGCACACTTCTGGTGGAAAGGCATGAAGAGGGATATTGGGAGATTTGTGGCTCAGTGTTTAACTTGTCAGCAGGTGAAAGCTGAGCATCGAGTGCCAGCTGGCAAGTTACAAAGTCTCCCAATTCCCGAGTGGAAATGGGACCACATTACGATAGATTTCGTGGTCGGATTGCCAAGGGCACAGGGAGGAGCAGACGCTATCTGGGTAGTTGTAGATAGACTTACCAAGTCGGCACACTTTCTGCCCATGCAGACTACGTGGCCACTTGAGCGACTAGCCCAGCTATATCTAGATGAGATAGTTAGATTACATGGAGTACCAGCCTCCATTGTATCAGATAGAGACCCGAGGTTTGTTTCGCGTTTCTGGATGAGTTTGCAGACAACCTTGGGAACTCAGCTTAGGTTCAGTACTGCTTTTCATTCGCAGACGGATGGACAGTCAGAACGGACGATACAAATCCTGGAGGACATGCTGAGGGCTTGTGTCTTGGATTTCGGCGGAGGGTGGATTCGACACTTATCCTTGGCTGAGTTCGCGTACAACAATAGCTTTCAAGCAAGCATTCAGATGGCTCCGTTTGAAGCGTTGTATGGACGCAAGTGTCGATCACCGCTTTATTGGAGTGACGTAGGCGAGAGGCGGACCTTGGGACCAGATGTATTATTAGAGGCAGAGGAGAAGGTCCGAGTGATTCGAAAGCATCTTCAGACCGCCCAAAGCCGACAGAGGAGTTATGCCGATGTTCGGCGACGAGACTTAGAGTTTCAGGTTGGTGATCATGTATTCCTGAAAGTCTCGCCGTCCAAAGGAATCAGGAGGTTCGGCATTCGTGGGAAACTTAGCCCCCGATATATTGGACCCTTTGAGGTATTGTGGCGTATTGGGCCAGTTGCCTACCGACTCGCACTTCCTCCAAGGCTTGCTGGTGTCCATGATGTATTTCATGTTTCTACTTTGAGGAAGTATATCTTCGACCCATCGCACGTCATCGACTTCACACCGCTTGAGATCAGCGAGGATTTGAGGTATGAAGAGCGCCCACTACGAGTTCTGGATCGAGAGGTGAGAGAATTACGCAGTCGGGTCATTCCCTATGTGAAGATCCAATGGAGCAATCATGACGAGCGCGAGGCTACATGGGAGCTCGAGTCGGAGATGAGGGATGCCCACCCCTACTTATTTGAGACATCGGACTGAGGATTATTGTTTAGTCTCGTTTCGAGGACGAAACTCTTTTAGTAGGGGAGGATGTGATGATCCGGACTCCCGCAGGAACTGTGCAACATTAAACAGTGACTGCGGAGAGCTTATATAGTGCAACGGAGCTTGTAGAATCAAAATTGGACATTTAATATAGACTCTGCGCGAAAATCGGAGCAAATGGGATTTTCCGGGAGCTTTCGGCAAAATTTCGGATGAGAATTTGGCGAAATGGACGTCGTATTTGGACTCAGCGCGCGAAAACGATCGAAACGATATATTTACTTTAATTTTTCGGCACCTCGGTACTGTTCACGCCGGAATAGTAACTCCGGCCGCCGGAATTACTGTTCCGGCGACCGGCGAGCGGCGGCGGGCGGCGGCGGGCAGCGGCGCAGCGGCGGCACAGCGGCAGAGGGCGGCGGCGCAGGCGCGGGCGGGGGGGCTCGGGTGCGCGGTCCATGGGCCTGGCGTGCACCGGGAGCACCGAACCCTGCATCTGCCACGTGGCAGCTTCCCATTGGCTGGCCGGCTTCTAGAAGCCCACGGGGACTGTGACACGTGGCAAGATCCTATTGGCCGACAACTTCCGGAAGACCCGGAGCGCGGACCGGCCATGTGCACCACGTGGCCACGTGGCGATTTTTCATTGGGCCTGCACAGGCTGTTTGCTGTTTTGTGGACACGTGGCGCTTTCTGGTTGGCCCATTTCGGTGTTTCCTGTTCGGATCCGGATCCCGTGTGGGAATATTCCCTTTGGCCCACTATATAAGAGGTCCCCCACCCCCTCTCTTTGCACCTCGGTTTTCAAGCCCTTAGAGAGAGAATCCGAATTTGAGCTCTATAGGAAAGTTCTTCCTCTCTCTCTCCTCTCTCTCTCTTCAAAATTCCAGAATTTCTGGAGTTACAGTTAGTGAGCTATCTGCGACGCGGCGCACTGCGACGGTTCTCTTTTTCGGCCCATTTCCCGTCGCAGTTCCGTCGGAAATTCCCTGAGTGCTAACCAGGAGGAATTTTTGGACGATTTTTGCGGCAGCGCGACCGTAAGAGGTAGGGCTTCGATTTCCGTGTTGATCATTTTGCTCCATTTTGTACTTTTGGAATGTTTCCCGAGGTCTCTTTGACCCCTCGTTTTGCTGTGGAAATTTCTGGACAGTGTCAACTTCTCCGATTTTTATCTTAGCGTAGGAGCATTAGATCGAGGTGTTTAAAGAGTTGATTTTGATTTACTCTTCGCGAGGAACGCAACTGTAATTTTTCTGGATTTTTCTGAGCACTATACAGAGGTGAAAAACTCCTCTATTTTCGTGCTATTTGAAAAACAGCAAAAGCTGTATTTTTATGAATAATATAGTTGCACCCTGTGCAATGTGTGTTGCTGTAGGGCACCATTTTCGGCAGACAGCAGTTCTAGGGGACTGTGGACAGCCATGAGACTACCTGAGGTGTAGTTTGAGCTGCTCGAGGTGGGCGGTTGTTGCTTACCTCATTTTTGACAAGCTCACTGGGATTACTGGAACTCCCCTAAAATTTAATATGACAATTGATGAGAACTACTGGGACAAACTAATATGATAATTGATAAGAACCATTGGGACAAACTAACAGGACAACTAACAGGACAACTAACAGGACAAACTAACAGGACAACTAACAGGACAATTGATGAGAACTATTGGGACGAACTAATGTGACAATTGACGAGAACCGCTGGGACGAACTCTCCTAAAATTTAATATAACCCCACAGACGAGAACCACTGTGATTAAGACAAAGGCTATAATCTCGCATGCAAATGACTTTTATTCAGTAAATCAATCTTTTGAAATCTTTGACACTATTTTACAACTTTTAAAATAAAGACAGTTGCATGCATGCCCGGACATCAGGTAGGGCCACTATTTATTGCTCCACTATCATATTAAGACTTGACATGTTTTATTGCTCTCTTTTGCTTGTCGCTCGAGTATGGGCAGGGGTTTGGGATAGTATAGCCAAGGTCATGTTAGATTATAAACTTGTGGGGTGTTGCGGTGACCGCGGACTGTAGGCGGTCGGCCGGATATTTATCCTTGCATCAGAATGGGGTTGAGTCTGGTCTATTTTAGGCATCAGCAGGGGATCGGGCTTTTCTCTAGTGGATGGTTTTTCCCACTTATTGAGTACTATGGCATCAGATCAGGGTTTCTTAGTGGATGGCTTTTCCCACTTTGATCATAGTCATGATCCAGTCCTGCTGTTTACGACACTTATGATACTTATTACTGAGGTACTTTTACTCGTGTGGGTCGCTCCCCTCGAGTGCCACTCCGGAGTGTGTTACAGGCAGGCTTGAGTCCTTGAGACTCTCATTCCCTATCGGTGTTATGCATTGGCCAGCATACCCGATTTGGCAGGCAAGGCGCAGCAGGCAGTACCAGTTTTACTGGTGGCATAAGATTGGGTTTATTCAGGCAGGCATGTTAGATACTGATGCATACATACAGTCATTCATTTTGGCTAAGAAAAAGATTCAAAGGCCAAAACATAAGTTTAAAATCACCAAATCCAAATAAAACCCAACAATCCCCACATGATTTAAAACTTGTAAAAACGACATACAAAATAAAATAAACGAAATACAAAAAACTAAAACAGATGCTGGATCCCTTATACCACGTATTCGGCGAAGGTACCTTTCGGGTTTGAACTTTCACTTAGTACAGGTCTATGTACATCCGAGGGCACAATGGTGAACTTCGCCTTGAACCAAGGCCGATGAATCGGATTTCCACAAACAGTACACATGGTACAGTCGTTTAGGTTCTATGCGGGTTAGCACTTTTACGGCCATGCGCTCATATCGATTCATGTGTGTTTTTAGGGAACCGCCCTCTTCCCACAGTCGCGGCCTCACGACTACACACATATAGTAGGTCCTGATAAGGGTGCCTGCAAGGTCACACCCTGCCTCAAGGGTCTCGGAACCATTCAGGGTAAGAACCCTTACTAACCACTTGCATTAATGAGCACTGTCGCCATAGGGATGAGTATATAAAAGCTGTGCTCCGTATAACTACCAATTCGACTTGTTTCTACCCATTGAACCTCCAAGAGGTGGGTTGCCGTCGCCGGTAGTTTCTATTGTGGGCTAAGCCCCATCCCCTACGACGATTCTAGGATCATTGTCCTAGACAAGCCTTTAGTAAGCTGATCAGCTAAGTTCTTCGCAGATCTCACAAATTCCAATGCAATTACATTTTCCTTAATATTCTGCCGAATATACTTTTGTCTTACTTTCATAAATCTATTCATCTTTGTTTCCACATTTTCTTGTGCACACTTGTCAATAGTAGATTTGCAATCACAATGTATACATACAGGCGCCAAAAGTCGCTCCATCAGTGGCAAGTCATACAGAAATTCTCTAATCCACTTAGCCTCTGCTACAGTGATATCTAAAGCTATCAGTTCAGATTCCATTGTTTTTCTAGCTATCAATGATTATTTTGATGACTTCCAAGAAACAGCTGCTCCACCAAGGAGAAAAACAAATCCAGTGGTTGACTTCACATCAGCTGTATCACTTATCCAGTTAGCATCACTAAATCCTTCCAATACAGCAGGGAATCCACAAAAATGCAATCCATAAGGTACAGTGCCTTTCAGATATCTCAAAACTCTTTCTAAAGCATTCCAATGTTCTTTATTTGGGTTATGGGTATATCTTCTCAATTTGTTCACAGCATAGGCTAAATCAGGTCTAGTGTAATCTACAAGATAACCTAGAGATCCTATAATCTGAGCATACCTATTCTGTCCTATAGGATCACCTTTATTCTTCTTAAGATGTACAATAGGATCATAAGGTGTTACAACAATCTTAAAATCAAAATATCCAAATTTCTTTAACGCTTGTTCACTGTAGTGAGATTGGCTCATAATAATTTCATTTGATTTTCTTATGATCTTCATATTCAGAATTACATCAGCTTGCCCAAGATCCTTCATATCAAAGTTATTATTAAGTAATTTCTTAACATCCATTATCACATCCATATTTGTTCCAAAGATCAAAATATCATCAACATACAAACATAGGATTACTATCTGTCCATTGTATTCCTTAGAGTACACACATTCATCAGACATGTTCACATGAAAACCAGCTTTCACAACTAAAGAGTCAAATTTCAAATGCTATTGCTTAGGAGCTTGTTTAAGTCCATATAAAGATTTTGTCAACTTGCAAACTTTGTTTTCATGTCCAGCAACAATAAATCCCTCAGGTTGCTTCATATAAATTTCTTCCTCCAAATCACCATTTAGAAAAGCAGTTTTAACATCCATCTGATGAATAATCAACTTATGGACAGAGGCTAAAGCTAGCAGAATCCTAATAGAAATAATCCTAGCTACAAGAGCATAGACATCAAAATAATCTACACCAGGCTTCTGGGAAAAACCCCGAGCTACAAGTTTAGCCGTATACTTATCTACAGACCCATCTGGTTTCAATTTCTTCTTATAGATCCATCTACATCCTACAGGCTTACAACCTACAGGTAAATCAGATAACTCCCAAGTATGATTCTGTAGAATAGATTGCATCCCCAACTTAACAGCTTCTTTCCAAAATGATGCATCTACAGAAGTCATAGCTTGGTCAAAAGTAGAAGGGGTATCTTCTACAAGTAGGACACAGAAATCATCACCAAAAGTCTTCTCAATCCTAGGACGCTTATTTCTCCTAGGTTCAAACTCTTCTATAGGTTCACTAGTGCTGGGTCTACTAGATCCACCTATAGTCTCAACAGGAACAGGTCTATCTACTCTAGTTTTAAAAGGAAAGATATCCTCAAAGTATACTGCATCTCTAGCTTCAATAATTATATTGTTAGAAATCTCATTAACCTCAGAATTTACCACCAAGAATCTATTAGCGTTACTACCATAGCCTAAGAAAACAGTGTCCACAGTTTTAGGACCAATCTTTCTCTTCTTATTTTCAGGAATCTTTACTTTAGCTAGGCAACCCCACACTTTAAAATAATTCAGATTAGGTTTCCTACCCTTCCAAATTTCATAAGGAGATACAGAAGAACTTTTGTCGGGAATCCTATTAAGAATTACACAAGCAGTCATCAAAGCTTCACCCCACAAGTTCTCGGGTGCACCAGAACTAATAATCATCGAATTTACCATATCCATCAAAGTTCTATTTTTCCTTTCAGCTACTCCATTAGATTGAGGTGTAAAAGGTGCAGTCACTTGATGTACAATTCCAAATTCTTGACAGAAAACAGTCATCTCATTTGATGTATATTCACCTTCTCGATCAGATCTTAAAATCTTAATTTTCTTATCCAATTAATTTTCAACATCAGCTTTATAAATCTTAAATTTATTCAAAACTTCATCTTTATTCTTAATCAGATAAATATAACAATACTTCGAATGATCATCAATGAATGTTACAAAATATTTGCTTCCACCCCTACTGGGTCTATATCCATTACAAACATCACTGTGAATAAGTTCTAGCAGATCAGAATCTCTATTTACAGATCTAAATGGTCTTCTAGGTTCCTTAGCTTGCACATATATTTCACATCTATGATCATTTGAAACAGACTTAGGAATTAAATCAAAATTTATCAATCTCTTAATAGTATTAAAATTCACATGTCCCAATCTTCCAAGCCAAACATCAGATGAAACAACATTCAAAATCAAACTTTCATTAATAGTAGAAGTCATCACAGAAAGCTTAAATAAACCATCACTCAAAAATTCTTTCCCAATAAAGTTCACTCCTCTCCCCTTAGGTGCAGGCTTCTTAAAGTTTGAGTTGAACTTTCTATGTTGGAAAGGCTTCTTCTTAAAGTTCCTAAAGGGTTAGAAATTTCTACCCTTAGGTTTCGGGTTCTCTACTAGGTTGGCTTGGGTAGAAGGCTCACTAGGCTTCTTATCTCTAGCTCGGTTTGTTTCTTCTATCCTAAGAGATCTTAGGACAAAATTTAGGGAAAGTTCTCTTTGATTGTGGTTCAGATCATTAGCATGGCTAGACCAGGAAGGAGGCAACTTATCTATTAAAGTGGCAACTAGAAAACTCTCATATAGATCTATACCACTAGATCTAAGCTGCTCAATAATGTACTCAAAATCCTGTAGCTGGTCAGACATTGGTTTACTATCTACCAATTTAAACTTGAGCAAATCTGAAGCTTGGTATCTCTTCTTAGTAGGATCAATTTGGTCATACTTTTGTTCTAAGGAAATCCAGAGTTCCCTAGCAGTCTGACTACTACAGTAAATGTCATAAAGCTTATCAGATAGGGTGCTAAGGATCCGGTTCAGACAATGATAATTAATTATAGTAGGATCAGTAGGAGGCACAGGTAAAGGTGAAGGTGCAACACCAGAAGGAGTAGGAGCACTCTGAGACTGGCTGCGAGTCTGAGGGCGATTTGCCACAGACTGAATAGCACCATCAGGTGCAGTTTCATTACCATTCTCAATAGGATCTGAGATAGCAGAAACAAGTCCCAGCGTGGTGAGCCAGAATCGCATTTGATTCTGCCACCTTCTAAAATTACGACCATCAAAGGTAAAAGGTTTCGCCGAATACGAATTCTCCATAAATCAGAATCTGTTTAAACAATAACCTACTACAATGTCACAAAATTATTCTAAATGTAAAATAGTTAATCTAAGTTAACAGGTTTAAATTTAATCAACAATAATTATACAAGATTTTAATTAACAGTGTAAAAATCAAACACTATGTAAAGATGCAATTTAATTAAAATAGTAACACTGTAGCAATTTAACAATATTTTAATTAGTGAAATAGAAATTTTCTATCAACTATATATATGCTCACAATAGTTTACATGTAACATTTACACAAAATTATACAAACCACTATATTAACACAATAGTACAAATCTATGGTATAACATAGCAATGTACTGTTATAACAGTGAAGAGATATTAATTAAACTAACACAATAGTACTAACAACAATATATATAAATACTAACAGAGTTCTCTTAAGTTACAGTATAGATTAATTAACAGAGCTTACTACCAGATCTCGTACTAACAAAGCAAACTAATTAAATAATTATATAAATCACAGTACGGTTTAAACAAATAACGTACTTAACACTATTTATATTAATACTAACAGTATTATATATATAGCAGTGTAAATAATTATAATAGCACAATATTATTTAATTAACAGTTTTATGTAAATCACAGTGCAATAACAATTATAATATATAACAGTATGGATACTATTATATTATTAGTGCTAAGTACGGATACTAATATACTATCTGTACTAAATCAGAGCATACAAACTAAATAATCAACTAACTCACAGTACGTTAATATTTAAACTAGAAGAAAAGAAAAGATAAATTAAATCTTGCTTCTAGATTGTTGGAAAAATTTATCTTTTCAAATTAATTTTTTTAAATAATTTAAACTTAATTTAAACTCAAAATATTATAGAACAAAGTTTAGATGAAGCCTGTGAATGTCGAGGCGTGCGTGAGCACTGTCCTAGAAGCAAGATTGCCCCTCTACGTGCGAGGCTCCGGCAATCACCCCTAGCGATACAACGACCACTGTCCACCCCGTCGGCAACGACTCCGGGATGGTGCGTAGCGAACCCAACGTCTTTCAGAGATCCAGCAAAAATAGAAGCTCAAAGAGGAAAATGTAAATCACAGTGTATTGTAGCTATGTAAATTAAGAGAAGAAAATTGTAGCTTGTACTTAACCAAGCTCTCTTGCTCTCTATATAAAGAGTCCAAAGTGAGAGAGAGCACATTAACTCACCAGGGGACAAAGTCTCTCTTGGGCAGCCCACAAGCTCCTTCCCAAGGAAGGCTCTTGGGTAGCCCAAGATGCCACTTCCCAAGGTTGGCTAAGAAAAAGATTCAAAGGCCAAAACACAAGTTTAAAATCACCAAATCCAAATAAAACCCAACACCACTATCATCTCAACCACATATTTTTTAATTCAACGATTAAAATCTTAATAGCACCAATGAGTTGGTGCTATTAATAGTATTCCAGCCTAGCTATATATATATATATATATATATATATATATATATATATATATATATATATATATATATATAAAGGAAGAGGAGAGGAAATAAATATAAAGAGGGAAAAGATGGAAAGAGGGGTTTTTTCTTTTTCTTTTGTGCTTTAATATTGTGAGTAGGGGTATGCATTTGTTTTTGTGTTATTGAGAGCTTTTATATTTGAGAGAGAGAGAGAGAGAGAGAGAGAGAGAGAGAGAGAGCGAGAAATGTCACTTTTATATAGGAGGGAGATTGTCGTGTGTTATTGAGAATTTTTATGTAAGAGAGATTGTCATATGTGTAATTGAGAGATTGTCATGTAATATTGAGAATTTTTATGTGAGGACCCGAATCCCCACTTAAGGATTTATTGATGGATTAGTGGCTTCTGGAAGTGTGTGTGCGCGTGTCGGGCCCAAGAATTTAATTTCGGGTGAAATTGGAGCTTGTTTGCTTTTCTGGAAGCCCATTAGGGTGATTGAGGCTTTTACGCGCGTTTTGGAACCAAGAAATTTGACCCGGCACGAAAAATGGATCAAATTCACTTTTTCCGGGAATTTTTGACAAATTTTAGAAGTGGAATTTGGCAGATCGGATAGCGGATTTGGATTCAGCGCGCGAAAACGATCGAAATGGACTATTTACTTATATTTTTTGAAGTCCGGATGCGAAAACACGCATTTCGAGGTGTGAGGTTACTGTTCCGGCGGCCGGAGAGGCGCCGGCGGCGGCGGCGGGCGGCGGAGCGCAGCGGCGGGCGGAGGAGTAGCCGGTCGGTCCACCGCGGGAGGCGTGCACCAGGCGGGGGCCACGTGGCAGCGTCCGATTGGCCGGCACAGCAGGCGCGGTCCACAGACTTGGCGCGGGTGCATGGGCCGGCGGAGTGGACACGTGGCAGCTTGCTATTGGCGGGCATAGCGTGCGCGGTCCACGGGGACTCGCGGCCTGGCGCATGGACCAGGGCGCGCCACGTGGCGGCCTGCGAGTGGCCGGCTCACGCGCGCGCGGTCCACGCAGCGCGCGCGCCGGGCAGGTGCCGTACAGGCCGTGCAGGCGGGCAGGTGGGGGCAGGTGAGCTGCTCCACCCACCCCGCTGACCGGGCAGGGGACACGCGGCGCTTCCCGGCGGGGCTTGCACGGCTGTCCGGTGTTCGGGGGACACGTGTCAAGCCCCAGGGCGGGTCGGACCAGGCAGGCGTCCGGCTGGATCCCGTGTGCCGGGCCGGGCCGCACTGTGCGCTCCCGAAACCGGGCTGGGCCGCACTGTAGCCGCCCGAATCCCGGGCTGGGCCGCACTGTAGCCGCCCGAATCTGGGACAATTTCGGTATTAACCGAATTGTTTCTTTTGGCCTTTAAAAGGCAACCCGAGCTGCCTTTTTGGAGATTTTTCTCCCTCTTCCGAGCCCCATCTCCCCGAGCTCCCTTCTAGACTTCTGCTCATCTTCGAGTGCGGATTTCACCTGCGGAGTTTTGGGATTTTTAGGAGCACGCATCCCGAGGTTCCTGATTTTACGGCGCGGAGCGACGTTTCTTTCTCGGTGTTCCTCTTCGTCGCAGTTCAGTGTAAAGGCTTCCCTGGGCTACCCCGACACTGGTTTTTGGTGATTCTTATGCCGACTTACTCCTAAGAGGTAGGGCTTCATCTTTCGTATTGATCACGCTTTTCCGTTTCGACTCTTTGGCACGGATCCCGAGGTGCCTTTGTGACCATCTTTCTGTGTGGAATTTTGGGACAGCATTGGAGTGTTTTGGCGATATCTTCGCGCACGAGCGTCAGACGGAAACGTGCGTATACAACTTTTTCATCTACAGATCACAAGGAACGCGTTCGTATTTTTCCTGGATTTTTCTGAGATTTTATCAGAGGTGAAAATCCCTGTTCTTCTGTGTACAGTGCTACAGTTTTTGACGCAGGAATTGTTTGAGTACACCACCTTGCCGAATTTATATCTTGACCTACCGAACTCGGATTTGGACATGCAGGTATCCGTTTCGAAGGTATCGACGCGAGAATCGCTGTGATATTTTTCTTGGAATTTTCTGGGCAGTTTCAGCAGGTGAAAATTTCACAGAAAGGGGACTGTTCATCGCAGATTTTGTGTGTTGGGATTTTGTGGAATTAAGTGTAATTTTGGGAATGTATTTTGTACCCAGGATGTTTTGAGCGCTGCTTTGGCACTGTTGGCTTGGTGGATGTACTGAGATATCTGTTTCTGGGCATTCTTTGCTGTACGACCCTGGACAGTTGTGCACCTTCAGGTGGGTGGCCCTGTCTCCAAGAATGATGGAATGTGCATTAAATCTGCTATAGTAGGACCATGCATAATAGTGATATTCCTATGTAGCATGCTAGAATGTGATAGCTGTTGATTCTAGAGTTATATGATGATCATGCGATCTCTTGTTCCTAATCTGTAAAATTGTTATTATTATCTTGGAATTGACCTAGCACCCCCGTCATATGCAGCATGTGCAGCCAGACTGTAGAAAACTTCAACTTGGGCTAGGTTCATACTGCTTTAGACATCCACACTTCTTTTCTTTCCTGGACATAGTGTTTTACTCGCCCGGGTAGTGGGCCGAGTGGTCAGGTTTCTTTTAGTGTGGGATGCATTTTACACTCGTGCTTGGGAGCAGAGTGGAGTCTGGTAGATATAGTTGATCGTCCATCTATGGCGGGAGCCGTTGGTAGACGGCGGTCCTGAGATGTTTTGGTTTCTTGTTTATTTGTCGCCACTGTGTCAGTGGCAGCTTTGTACCAGTGATAGCAGGACCTTGAATCCAGAACTATTTTTGGACACACATATGATTTTAGTCAACCAATGTTTTCTTCCGAGCATCGTGGAGTCGCCGAGTCTGTTCTTGTTTGATTGGACAAAGGCATTAGCTCTACGAGGCTTGGATATAAAGCTTGTTTTCAATTGTTTTCCTAAAAAGAACTAAAAATCATTAAATATGGATTTCTTTCAGATCAAATGGCTTTCAATAAGAAATATCACCTTTTTCCGACAAATCTAACCACCCGAGATGGTTCGAATGGTCTGGGTTCCAATGTCTGCCCTTTGTCCTTTGGGACGAGAACAACGAGAGGCTATGCCTAGAGCCTGTTCTTGTTTGATTAGGGTTGTAGGTTCTAGTCTTCCCGGGTTCCTGGACCCTTTATTGTTTCTGTTGTGGAGTTATCCTGTCAGTGATGCCTGTTTTAGGGAGCCGTTGGGTTGACAGCGGTCCCGACTGTCGAGTGTTCCTTGTTGCTCGGGTTAGAGAGCAGGGATGGGGGGATAGTATAGCTACATTGTTGAGTCGAGTGGGATTGCACCAGATTATCGACTCGGGTTAATATTTCGGTAACCGCGAACTGTGGGAGGTTTGACCGATTAGTGTTATACATCAGTTGGGGCTGGGTTTTTGCATGGTGGATTGAGCGAGTCTCCACTTTGAGCATAGTGTCGACTTTTGCCTGATTGACTGAGATGCATGGCAGAGCTATTGGACATGGGTTACTTATGTACTCGAGCGGGTCGCTCCCCTCGAGTGCCACTCCGGAGTAGGCGAGACCGGGTTGTTGTAACCGGCGTTGAGATTGAGCTTTAGACCGGGTTGTTGTAACCGGCATTGAGATTGAGCTTTGGACCGGGTTGTTGTAACCGGCGTGAGATTGAGTTCTTCTATCGTGACTTGTCGACGCCGTCCCTCTGGCTGGCCCAGATGTGGCAGTCACGGACACCCTACGGTAGACCCGTCCTGTTGAGGATGTGCGGCAGTAGGTGGTCGCTGGTTTGACTGGACCCTGTGTGGCAGTCATTATTAGATTGGGTTACTACACCTGAGAGTTAGCAGATGCATCATGTTTTCCATCTGTTTCACTTGTTGAGCATCTAGATAGGGGCATAGTAGCTGTAGAGATATTCTTTTCCAGCTCTTTTTTCAGTATTTCATTTATTACCTTATGCCTCTAGTAGACTTAGTGGGCAGACCGTTGGGCTTGTTGACGGCACCCACTGAGAACTACTGTGGGATGTAGTTCTCACACCCGTCGTGGTGTATTTTTCCCCAGGGACTTCTACTCCTGTTCCTGCTGTTCCAGCTGCTGTTTCTTCAGAGCGAGGTAAGGGAGTCACGAGCTAGTTCCCTACCAGACGTCGTCGTCCAGAGAGTAGATGTACCCACTTTTTACATTTTGAGAGTTACTTGTTGTTGAGAGACCTTGTAGTGAGGTATAGAGTTGTACTTTTATTTCAGAGTTGAGCGACTTTTGTACTTGTGGTGATGACTTGGAGTTGTATTTATTCTACTTATAGCAGTTTATTTTCAGCTCTGATATCTGTTTAGTATAGTATCTCTTATGCAGGTTAGACGCTTCGTCTATACGGGGTTCACCGTATGGGCGGCGGATCTGTTAGCGAGCCCGGGTCGCAGTTTCGACCACGGGGCGTGACATTTTATGTAAGAGAGATTGTCATATATGTAATTAAGAGCTTTTATGTAATGAGAGTATCTCTTCTGTACTTTATAGCATACAGAGGTCTGTATGTTTGTATATTATTTTCGATGATTGGACATCCGATTTAACGACCGGTTTTGTTAGGCATGATCTATATTATTAGAATTTTTTGGAAACCAAATTTTATTATTTTTTCACATTATTTACCAAATAATCAAATAATTTTAAAAATAATTATTTTAACGGCCGTTATAATACGTTTGTAAGTTCAATAGTGTAAAATAATTAATCCAAACTACATAAAATTTTAATAAAAAAATTCTACTTAACATCAAGAATAAAATCAATATTTCTGATTTAAAATTTAAATCTTTTATTACTTTTTTTTATAATATTTTTATTTTCAGCCGTTTATTTTGAAACTATTCGTTCCCTAAATAAATAAAATCAAAAAAGTATGAAACTTGAAATTTGGATTATAGAAAGTTTCAATATTGTAAATCAGATCTAACGAAACAGATCGTCAAATCGACTGTCCCATCATCAAAAATAATTTTTAAGCGCGAAGTGCAGGATAAATACTCATTTAATGAGAGAGTAAAGAGAGAGATTGTCGTGTGTTATTGAGAGTTATATGTAAAAGAGAGATATGTGTTATCACGAAGGTTTCATATTTTTGAAAGTACATAATGTTAGGATTTTGCGCAAAATAAATGCAGCGAAAAAAAAAATTTAAATAAATAAATATTTAAAAAATTTGAGATCCGATCTCAAGAACCACGAAAAATAGGATCCCTCATGTATTTAAGATTAAACGAAAAACGAAGATCTAATCTTCACCTTTGCGCGGGGAGATCTACACCGTAATTTGATGATCGTAAAATTTGGTTCTCTTGAATCCACACACGCGTCCGGCCTCTACGGGTATCCACACGAGGTTGTCGGCTTGCTAGCTCCTTTGCAGAGAACGTCTTTCTTTTAATGTGGATATTTAGAAAAGAGGAAAACAAGGAAAAAGATGACAGCTAGGGTTTTCTCTTTTCCTTTTATTCTCTTAAAGAAAACTCATCCGTATAAAGAGGGATATAATCATTTTTTATAATTATTAAGATAAACATTAAGATAAACTTAAAATTAGATTTAAGTTTATCTTATCCCTAATCAGTTCAATCGATTAAATCCTAATTTAATTCGACTTGAACTCAACCCTAATTTGATCAACTCAAATCATTAATGCAATATTTGCACTTAAGTCCTCTTACATCTTACTAACTGTTAGTAAGCCCTCTTTTGCAACATTTGCACTTTAATATTCTTAATTTGTAATAATTACAAATTAGTCCAATTATCAACATATTGACAATTAAGTCCTCAGGTGATTCAAAAATCGCGATCCAACTATCCGATCAGTCATAACCTCTTATGTGTGTGACCCCATAGGCTCTATTCTATCTGGTAGTGAGAAATATTGTGATCACCATCAACAATATCGCCGAAACTCTTTTCAGTGGGTTAGAACAATTCAAACTCAGCCCAATAAGAATTATCGATCATCCGGATAATTCTCGTGAGTCCCACAATCCACCAGTGACGCCTAGCAGCATGTAGTGGCATTCCAGTAGAATGGAATACTGAACCTCCAGGTACAGTTAACGTGTGATACAATCCTTCTATCCGGAGTCCCAACTAGACGAAGGTCTTGGAATTGCTCGTCAAACCCTACCGTCTGTCATATGTCAAATTTATTCAACTCGAGTTTCTAATATCGGAAACCCCCTTTCCGTTATTTACTCTGCCTTGACCAAGGTCTTCTAAACTCGGTCTCATAAATCACATAGGACTAACTCCCTTATCTACTAAGGGCGATAGATTCCATATAGGTGTACATCCTATTTCTACAATGAACCTACTGCAGCCAACATGCACTGCAAGGGCCCGAATGGCTAGGGACTAAGTGCATGTACAGTCAAATTACAGTAACCCCATTGTGAATAGCCGAGACACCGCAGGTCAAAGGACCAGTCACACTACTGCAACATCGAGTAAGTCACTGACGAGTGAGTAGACATCCAAGTGACTTCTCGTGATAGTCACGCTCGGTACCCTTGTTCTCCAACAACCACCTGCACATTCGCTCCAGTGTCCCCACACTGTTGACTCGAGACTCGTCTATCCTAAAAGGGAAGCGACCTGTGCACCAATCTCACCGAATCAATCACTGTCCCCATGATAATCCATCGATAGAGAGCATTTAGGAATTAATCTTTAATGATACATGTCTCAAATTCTCAACTCTTGAGAATACGTATCATCATCTTATTAATTTCTTGGACAATTCATGGACACATACACAACATGAATGAAAATAAAAATCGAATAACATTCATAATGTAAAATGTAAAATATAAATTTATATCCTAGAAAGAATACATGTCGGCCAGGTTGGCTTTTAGGATATACATCTAACACAGAATACATACTCATTTAATGAGAGAGTAGAGAGAGATCGTCATGTGTTATTGAGAGCTTTTATGTAAGAGAGAGATTGTCATGTGTTACTAGTGTAGAACCCGCATCACGACGGGTAAAAATTATTTAGCAATATGATCAAATAAAATTTGATGTCCATTTTATTAATATTCGTTTAATATAAAATTTACAAATTATAATATGAAACTTGTGAGGTTTATCTGTAGGTAAAAAAATATTGTAAAGGGACCTCTCAACCATGTGCCAGAAGTAGAAC
Source organism: Tillandsia leiboldiana (assembly GCA_029204045.2). NCBI lineage: Eukaryota > Viridiplantae > Streptophyta > Magnoliopsida > Poales > Bromeliaceae > Tillandsia > Tillandsia leiboldiana. Next base: position 48,886,060 of record CM055065.1, read on the forward strand.
TCTCATTATTACTCTCTTTTAATTAACACCCTTAAGCTTTTGCTTCTCTTGAAGTAGCATCATTCATTGAATTAAGCTAACAAATAAATGTATTTATTAAAAATAAAAATAGAAAAATGTATGAATATAATCATTTCTATCCTGACTTAGCCCTAGGTTGAAATATTAGAATTGTACAGAGATTATACATGCATTTTATCTTGATAAAAAACAATTCAAAAAAATAATTATTCAATTCTAATGAGTTGCCATCAAAAAATACAAAAGGGGTCAGTGACTTAGGCGATGCTTTTAATCAAAACCGAGTGTTGGATATTCCATTACCATCATTACTTGATTCATCTTGGACATTATATTTTACGCTGACTCTCTTGTCAATAAGAAACGTAGGCTCCACTTCCTATATTAAGAGAGGCAATTTTTATCAATCAAATAATAATAGTATAAACTCCAAAAGTAATAATAAAGAATTAATAACCAATCAATTTTTTTGTTAAAATATATGGTTAACTATAAAATGATATCCCAAGAAGGCTTTCGAGAATTTGATCTAGCTAGCTCAATATGTAAGATAGCTTGAAATTATTGAGTACATAACTTTTTAAGCTTTAAATCGATGATTAAATACAACAAGTTGGTATCATAAAAGCTATCACAAACAACACTCAAACCATTTAGTTGTATTTTGAAATGAGTAGCACAATACCTTGACATTAGGGTTCATAGATTTAAGGTGTCTCCCAATGCTGGTTATAGGACCTCCACTCTATTCCTATGAACAATTCGGCTTGTTTCTTTTTCGTCAATTTTTGTGCTTTGTTGTTTAGATTTATATACTACTTCCGTCCAGATAGGCTGAGAGTTTTCATTCAGCTGCAGCTAAAAGTATGAAGAGTTAGTAAGCTAGATTATATCAAGTACTATGTTTTTAAAAGGAATGATTATCTGTGTACCCCTGAAATCTGAAAAAATATCTGATTTACCTCTCTTATTTTTTTCTTTCCAATATACCCCTCATACGTTCCACCGTTATTAAAAATACCCCTACCGTTTTCCTTTGTTAAGTTAACTAGGGTTAAACTAGAGTTAAATAATAATCGGAGTTGAAAACTATCAGATATACCTATTTTGCCCGGGTTTAGGGTTTAGGGTTTTAGGATTTAGGATTTAGGGTTTTTTAGGATTTTAGGGTTTAGGGTTTTAGGGTTTAGGGTTTAGGGCTTTTTAGGGTTTTAGGGTTTAGGGTTTAGAGTTTTAGGGTTTTATTAGGGTTTAGGGTTTAGGGTTTATAGGGTTTAGGGTTTAGGGTATATTTGAAAGGACAAAATGGTAATTTCATACAGATAACGGCAGCTCCAAACGGTACACTAATAGAGTTTAACTTCAGGGGTATCTTGGAAAGAAGTTGGAACGTAAGAAGGGTAGTTTTAATATTAGCCTTCTAAGAGGAGTAAATCTGAAAACAGGAAAAATTTTAGGGGTATATAGGAAATTGCCCCTTTTTAAAAGCACCACATAATTTGTACTTGTAAGTTTTTTTTATCGTTAGATCTATTCCTTTGACTAATCTCACCTCTAAAGATCATGCTATTCCACCAACCACCCACTAAACCTAAAGGGCCACTGTCATCACATAACCACACATTCTTTTATCCAATGATTAAAAATTTATAATCACCGATGACTTGATACTTTTAAAAATATAAAAATTTAATTTTATATATATATATATATATATATATATATATATATATATATATATATATATATATATATATATATATATTAATCGTCAAAAAATTTATATGACGGCGCTTTAAAGCGTCAAAAAATTAAAAATAATAATAAAATTTATTATTTAATAAATTAATTTAATACAATAAAATATTTATGTGACAACGTTTTTTTAAGCGTCGATATTTGTTATAATATAGAGAAACTTGTGGACGCTTCCCTCAAGCAACGTCTAAAAGGCGTCTTTATATTATTATTATTTTTGTAGTGCACCAAATGCTTGGTGCTATCATAGCATGGTAGCTGGACTATAATATATATATATATATATATATATATATATATATATATTGGAATACTATTAATAGTACAAAGTTATTGGTGTTATTAAGTTTTTAATCGTTGAATTAAAAGATGTGTGATTGAGTTGATAGTAGGCCCCTTGGGTTTAATGGGTGGTTGGGAAAATTAAAGGGATTAATCTAAGGGTAGAAAACTTGATAGCACCAAATGTTTGCTACTATCGATAGTATAGTAGCCGGACTATATATATATATATATATATATATATATATATATATATATATATATATATATATATATATATATATATATATATATATATATATATATATATATATATATATATATATAGAGAGAGAGAGAGAGAGAGAGAGAGAGAGAGAGAGAGAGAGAGCTAGGTTGGAAAACTATTAATAGTACCAAATCATTGGTGCTATTAAGTTTTTAATCCTTGGATTAAAAAATGTGTGGTTAAGATAATAGTCGGTGTTATTAAGTTTTTAATTCTTGGATTAAAAAATGTGTGGTTAAGATGATAGTCGGCCCTTTGGGTTTAATAGGCGGTTGGAGAAATAATAAAATCTAACGGGTGAAGATGATTAAAAAAGTTGATTTAAGGGTAGGATTAAACTTGATAGTACCAATAACTTGGTACTATTAATATTATATTAGCCGAACTTATATATATATATATATATATATATATATATATATATAGAGAGAGAGAGAGAGAGAGATAGAGAGAGAGAGAGAGAGAGTAGAGCTTTATATACTTTTAAAAGCACAAGCCTATTCGTACTTATGAATTTTTTATCATTGAATTTGTATTGAGATTTGCATTTTTTTTACTTTTTCTTTCTCTCTCTTTAGTTGACTTTATAATAGCACAAATCCCAATACAAATTTAATGGTAAAAAATTCACAAGTATAAATTGGCTTGTACTTTTAAAAGTATATAAGCTCTACTCTATATATATAGAGTAGAGCTTATATGCTTTTAAAAGTGTAAGCCCATCCATGCTTGTGAAATTTTTTACCATTAGATTTGTATTGAAATTTGTGTTTTTGTAAGTCAACTAAAGAGAGAGAAAGAGAAACTACAATTGCATAAATCTCATTTTGCTGGCAATGTCGATCGTTTTGCCGGCGGTTTAAAGTGCCGGCTTTACCTTCTATGCCGGCGGTTTGATATAAGTGCCGGTAAAAGATTTGCCGACGGAGTTTTCGCCGGCACAAAAAAATGCCACAAAAAAATGCCGGAAAAAATAATTACCGGCACTTTTATGATGTTTCCCGACAGTTTAAAGTGCCGCTAAAAGCCAGCATTCGTGTAGTGGTCAATACAAATCCAATGATAAAAAATTCACAAGAATGATTAGGCTTGTGCTTTTAAAAGCATATAAGCTCTGCTCATATATATATATATATATATATATATATATATATATATATATATATATATATATATATATATATATATATATATATATATATATATATATATATATAGAGAGAGAGAGAGAGAGAGAGAGAGAGAGAGAGAGAGAGAGAGGGAGGGAGAAAGAGAAAGTCCGGCTATTATGCTATTAATAGCACCAAACATTTGGTGCTATCAAGGTTTCTGCCGTTAGATCAACCCCTTTGATCATTCCACCCGTTAGATCTTACTATTTTTTCAACCACCATTAAACCCAAGGGGCACACTATCATCCCAACCACGCATCTTTTAATCCAAGAATTAAAAACTTAATAGCACTAATGACTTTGTGTTATTAATAGTATAGTAGTCTAAGTGTGTGTATATATATATATATATATATATATATATATATATATATATATATATATATATATAGTCCGGTTACTATACTATTAATAATACTAAATTATTGGTGCTATCAAGTTTTCTACCCTTAGATCAACCACTTTGATCATTTTCACCTGTTAGATTTTACTATTTTCCAACCACCTATTAAACCCAAGGGGCCTATTATCATCTCAACCCCATATTTTTTAATCCAACGGTTAAAAACTTAATAGCACTAATAATTTGGTACTTTTAAAAGTATTCCAGCCTAGCTATATATATATATATATATATATATATATATATATATATATATATATATATATATATATATATATATATATTTACTATAGGATTTATATTGGGATTTGTACAATTGTATTTTCTTTCTCTCTTTAAATATCTTTATAATAACACATATCCTAATATAAATTTTATGGTAAAAAATTCACAAATATGAATGAACATGTACTTTTGTATATATATATATATGAGCAATGCTACATGTACACCCCAAAGGGGTGTATATCATACACCTCCACCATTTTAATGGTGGCGATATTTTTTACGGGTCACATCGATTGACCCATCATCACACCCCACCCATTGGATGGGTGGGGTGTGTGATATACACCCCAAAATAGGTGTACAAGTATCATTTCCCTATATATATATATAGAGAGAGAGAGAGTAGAGCTTATATACTTTCAAAAGTGCAAGTTCAAATATGCTTGTAAATTTTTTACCATTGAATTTGTATTGGGATTTGTTCTATTTACTTTTTCTTTCTCTTTCTTGAGTTAACTTTACAAAAGCACAAATTTCAATACAAATTTAATGGTAAAAAATTCACAAGCATATTGAAGTGCTTTTGAGAGTATATTGAAGCTTATGTTTTTGAGAGTATATAAGCTCTACTATATATATATATATATATATATATATATATATATCGTAAATATTAAAAAACTTATTTTTCGTGGAGCTACATTAATGGAAAACTAACAGAAGAATAATATGAATGAAATAGAATGAAATATTAGAGTTTAGAATGTTTGATGTCCATTTCAAAAGTTTGGAGAGAAATAAAAAAAAATTTACCCTTTAGTTTATTATTATTTTAAATTTTATATTGCAATTAATTTGTGGTGAAGAAGAACATGTATGGACAGATCACAAGCAAAAAAATTCTTGAATAATTCGACTTGACAATGATAAGCTGTATTTTATTAATTTTTTTTTTATAATTAGGGATTTAAATTACTGATTTGAATTGATGACTATTGTGATAATGAACATATTTGAAAAAATAATTATGATATTTGTTTTAATTGATTGAACTTTTATATAACTAATAATATTTTCATAAGTAAATATTTTATAATATATATAAGAGTCAGGCTACTATACTATTAATCTCCGTGCTATAAATTATTTTCAGTAATATAATCGATTTCGTTATACTTGATTTATACTATTAAAAATGTTTAAAAATTAAATTTTATATTTTTTCGATATTATTTATCAAGTGATCAAAGTATTTTAAAAATAACAATTTTACTGGCCGATGTGATACATTTATAAATTCAACGGTATAAAATAATCTAAATAGTGTAAAACTTTAACATAAAATCATACTTAACATAAAGAATAAGATCAAAAATTTTAATTTAAAATTTAAATATTTTATTATTATTTTTATGATATTTTTATTTTCAGCCGTTTATTTTTAAATTACTATCATAAATCAAGTAGATTAGCCCCATATATGAAATTATTTTATAAATTATTTTGTTATTTTTTAATTATAATTTTATAATATTAAATTTTTGATAATTATATATAGTAAGATAATATCTATCTCAGTATTATATAAATTGGAGTATTGAGTAATATTGAAAAGAGAGTTTTTTCTCCCCTATTCTCTCTCCTCCTCCTAGGGTTTCCCAATCCTCGTACGCAACCCCGCGAAACCCTAGGTCATCGGATCGATCGGAGAGAGAGAGAGAGAGGAATGGAGACCCTCCCATCCGCGGCGGAGAAGCAGCAGCTGATCTCGTCCTTCAGGGAGATCGCCGCGGACGAATCCGTGGAAACCGCCGCCCAATTTCTCGAGGTTCGGAGTCTCACCGATTCTCCTCGAGAAGCGCGGTTTCGATCTGTTTTTTTGGGTGCTTTTTCTTGTTTGTGTCCTCCAGTTGATTGATCTAGGGTTTCCGTGCTTTGTAGGCGACGAGTTGGAAGCTAGAGGAAGCGCTTCAGCTGTTCTTCGTTGGGAGCGATGGTGGCGCTGTGGCGTCGTCGTCCTCGGCTCCGGTCGCGGTCGATGAAAGCCCTAGGTCAGTTCACGTGGAGGGATTGGTGAGTGATTGGTTTCAGGATAGGTTTCGATCCCTAACGTTCCTTGATTGTAGTGGAACGGTGAATGATGTTGCGCCTGAGAGTAGTGTCAAGCTAGATGGCGGAGACGACGCAGTGCGCGCTCCATTGCCCGTCAAAAGAGATACTTTATATGGCGACGCCTCCTTTTCAGGGTAGGTTTTTTTGTTGTCTTATGGTAGATTATAATGACTCAGTACAATTTCATATGTATCAATTATAGTTTTGCATTGTTTTGTTAATTTAAATTTGTTGTAATCATGAAAAAAATAGTTGAGACAACCACAGGAAACAGCGACCTCTGTGCAGTTATCATCGATGATTTTAATGCACCTGAATCAAGGTTTTAAGTATCTATCGGCACGGGCCGTATCTACCGTGCCGTACCGTGCCAACAAGATACCGGCACGATACAGCTCCCGTGCCGATGACACAGTTCAAAACCCTTTTTTCTTAAAATTACTAAGTAATTTTCTTAATAAAGTTCAAAATATTTGATAAAGATACATAATAAGCAATTAAAAAATTTTGTTGCTAAAGAAATTAAATATTTCACGCCATTATGTGTCGGCACGCATGTATTTGTTGTGACCGGCACTCATCGGCGCGGCTCGGCACGCACCGTGCCATCCGTGCCGGCAAGTTTTCGGCACGACCCCGTGCCACGACACTTAAATCCTTGACCTGAATTCTACTTTGTAAGTGATTTTGGTTTATTTTTTGAAGAAAAACCTTAATCAAAAAGGAAAAAAGATATGAAATCACACTCATTAGTTGAAATTTTATTTTTTTTAGTAGGTACATTATAACTTGATGTCCTAAATAGAGTTTAACTAAATACTCTTTATGGCCAAGAAGTTTGCGAATCAAATTATATGGCCTTTCATACAATTGAAATGAGCAAAAACACTAATCATAACTGGTAATTAATCTCCAATGTCATCTTTTTAGCGAAGACTTACTTATCTGGATAGCTATGTAAGTTAACTACTAAATCTTTATTATATTGATTTGATCTTAATCTCTTGTAATTAACCTAGAAATCGCACATAAGTTTTACAGAAAATTCAGTAAGAAGGTGACTTGAGTGGAATCAATTTAGATTAAGATGAAGTTAATTGAACCAATCCATCTGCCAAATTAGACTGGTGTTTCACTTCCTGCGTAAATATCTCCCTTGGGATTCCTTCATGGTTGAAATGAAAACCATATGAGCATGTGGAAAATCAAATTAAGAAAATCGGAAAGGATCATTCACGACTCAGTGGAGGATCGAGCTTCTATTCGTTATCCTAACATTCTTTGTATTTCCCTGTTTGTAACTAGCTTTATATTGCAGTTTGGAGGTGTTGGTAAGCACTTTATTCCGTATAGATATAAGTGCTCTGGGTACAAAATATATTCCCCATAAATTTTTTAGGGTTTTGGATATAGTTTCTCGTAAAGTGCGCATTAGTATATTTTTGAGAATGAATACTGTCTAAGCAATGATGCTGTTTATTGTATGACTGACAGGCCTTAGCCTTATTCTCCAACTAGAAGATGGCTTAATTCTAGTTGGGTGATCCTGTTTTTTATAATTTGATTCTTAGGAACTTAATTTTACAGTTTTTTGCAAAATAAGTTAGCTTCATTTCTCGATATTACAATATCCTTTTACGCATGAAATCTTAGTTCCTTCATGTTGATTTATTGGTAAAGTCATATCCTTGTGATTTACTCTACCATCAACAAACTTTTAGTTGGTTTTATTCCGATTAGTATTACTCTTTATTGCTATTACCATGGAGGTGTATTTCTTGTTGTTGACCCTATTTTGTTCTGCATCCAGACTACAACCTAGTCCAGTGGTTGCATTTCGCAATTTCGAGGAGGAATCAAGACGCCCTGTTGTTTGGGAATCTAATCAAAATGCTGCATCGACAACAAATGGCTCCCGCGATAATCTTGCTTCTTTATATCGGCCACCTTATGCCTTGATGTACAACGGGCCCTTCGACAAGGCATATGTTTATTTTATCATTATTTTATTCCTTTCTATGCTCTGAGATACATGCTCAAAATCCCTGTAACTTGATTTGTTGCAAGATATTAGATGATTTAGGTAAAGAAAGAAAATATTTTATATGATATGTTATTGTTGTTGTTTACAAAATTCCTTTGAGCAGCGTATTTTCCACCTTCCATTTCTTCAGCCTTTAATTTACCATTTGCATATGGTTACATTTACGGAATAGCATTTGACAATCACTTCTTACCACCAACTTGTTATTTTCCTGATCTTTTAAGGCCTTTTGCGGTTGACTTTTGAGAAATCACATGCACGACATGCAAGGGCTTATCATAGGACAGAATATTTTGTTCTCCTTCTTTATTCTTTGATAATTTGATCGCAGATCCTAATACACAAGTTCATAAGATTCTAAGTAAGTAATCTGACTGAAATGATGGATGTTGTGTATGTATAGGCCAAGGTGGAGGCTGCTAACCAGGGTAAGTGGTTAATAATCAACTTGCAGTCAACAGAAGAGTTCAGCTCACACATGGTATGACTTTCTGCAATTATCTATTATCAATTATTCGATCATTAAATTTCGGAAGAAAATTCTAACTTCTGAACTTGTCTTTTTATCTTTTGAAGCTCAATCGAGATACATGGGCAAACGAAACCCTGGCAGACACAATTCATACTAATTTCATTTTCTGGCAGGTTAGTCTTCTGATTATTTTTGAATATTCTTATCAAGCACTGACTTCCGGTTATACTTTATTTGCTTCTAATCCTTGTGTCTTTAAATTTTTGAGATTCTGTTTTAGTAATCTCTTTATGCGTTTTGTCTGCTTTTTTTGCTTTGCTCTATCGACTTTTTAGTTTCTTCCCAAATGCTTCTAAAAATTACTGAAAACGGTGCCTCCACGACCACCACTCCTAATTGATTTCCTGTTCAAGTTTTTAATATGATTTGATCATTTCAGGTGTATCATAACTCCACCGAGGGAAAGAAGGTCTGCACATATTATAACTTGGTCTCCGTTCCTGCAATTCTTGTCATTGATCCCATCACCGGTCAAAAGATGCGTGCTTGGAGTGGGATGGTAGAACCAGATCGTTTGCTTGAGGTACTAAAACAGATTTTTTTTTTTTTTTTTTTTTTTTTTTTTTTTTTTTTTTAAAAAAAAAAGAGTAGACCATATTTGTAAATTCCATGTTATGTAAAATTAAGTTTTTGAAAGTACAGCTTTTGCAAGTATATATATAAATAAATGATTAAGTGTGTATATGTCAATCTATCTTTTTTCTTTTGCTTTTTAAACACGTTGTATGCAACACTTTTAAGTTCGACACACATGAAAAATCCTTGGAGATCATAGTCTTTTGTGGTATGTTATTTGGATCTTTCTGTTAACCTTTTCGCATCAATTCTTTATGTAGGATTTGCTTCCGTATCTGGATAAAGGTCCTAAGGAGCACCATGCCTTTCTACCTCAGAAACGACCGAGAGAGCTTGCTCAGTGTTCTACGCAAACTGTAAACGGTATGTTGTAGATTTCTTGTTTGGTTCATATGATTAGTCTTTTCGTCTTGGCAGCAGGTCATATAGAAGCTGAATGTCTTTAGGTCTTATCTCTAATATATAATGCCCCTTCCCGACATGAACCGCATTGAGAACCCAATCGAAAATTTTCTGACGGTTTTGTTCAATTATCTATTTTTTTGCTTGCATCTTAACATCAGATATTAAATGGATGTTAAATCCATTGATTATGGTTAAACATTATGACTTCTATGTTGCCATCTAATGACACTATAGATTATACATAAACATCAAGATTCGAACTGTATAAAATTTATGAAATTTTTTTTATGTACTATTTGGTTTTGATTTACGCTTTTCAAAACCAAACAAGAAATCGAAAGAGTGGCCCAAATTAAAGCACTTACTAAACCAAACCAAAATTGACCAAATAACAGCAGCTCTGTTTGGTGATTTGTTTTATAACAAATAGAAAGACTGCATGTAAACCAGACCAAATCTCTACTTGTACATTCATTTCTACAAGACTCCATTTATGTTTGTAAATCATATCAATACGATCTCCTTTAGCTGCTCCGGAGCTCTCCTAATCCAAGTCAATCTTACTATGTTTTATTTTTTGCATTCTTTCCTTTTCAGATAAAGCAGTTGAAGAAGATGATGAAGAGGTTTCTCGTGCAATTGCAGCTTCCTTGGCAGATGCAAAAGGTGACGCAGAACCAGATGCTACCGAAGACAAAGCTGAACCTGCGAAAGATGCCGAGGCTAGCTCGAAAGAAAGGCCTATTTATCCTCCCCTTTCCGAAGAGCCTAAAGGAAGCAGGGAAATTCTATGTAGAGTGGCAGTTCGACTACCTGATGGCCGGAGAGTCCAAAGGAACTTCCTAAAATCCGATCCTATAAAGGTTAGATAATATCATCAAAAAGCTTGTTCAATGTTTTGGTTGTTCACAAATTTAGTCCCTGAAGTTTGACGCCTATCTCAATCTCGTCCTTTCTTGTTTCCGTTTGTAAAATTAAATCCCTTAAAAGTCCTGTCAGTCTATGATACTGTTTTTTGTGTCTGCTCTGTTTAAACCCTCTGCTGCTAACCTTAAGGGCCAAAATTTTAAATTGAAACTCTGCAACAAATTTTAGGGACAAAACTTGTAATCAAGCCTAGAATGTTTCACAGATCTCCTCTTTACAGAAGGCTTACATTGTAATTGTTATCGTCTCTCAACAGCTCTTGTGGTCTTTCTGCTGCTTGTCTGTGGAGGACGCGAACAAACGGCCGTTCCACTTCACACAGGCGATTCCCGGTGCATCGAAGAGCCTGGAGTTTGAGAGCAATCTAACATTCGGAGAAGCGGGATTGTCGAATTCGATCGTATCCTTGGCGTGGGACTAAAAAGTCCACTGATTAATCTCGAGTAGAGGCTTCTTAAAATGAACTAGAAAAAAAAGAGAAAAAAAAAAAACTAAAAAAAACTCAAAATAGTTCATGATCCTTTTGGTGTAAAGTGAAAAGTGGACCTTTCATGATGCTGCTTGTAAACAAATACGTAAATTATAGTCGAATTTAGCTTTTCTCGGTCTTTGTTTATGTAATAATGCATTAGTTTGTTATTATTAATATATCAGTATTTTGCCTTGATCTAATCACTTGGATTCTCAAGTTCTCAGATGATTCTACTCAGAAACTTCCTCAAGGAAATATTCTTCTGCAGGTAAGCAGGCTCATGTTAGCTATGTATTGAACTTTAAATCACTGCTCTCTCTTATTGGTAATCATCTAGTTATGATAGTTTTTTAATGTAAAAAATTCCCAATTAGTTGATCAAATGATGCCTCCTGTAGCTTGTGCGTGATTAAATTGGATAGAATAAGATCGGCGATGAAGAGAAAACAAACAAGATAGGCAGAAATTTACATAGGGCTGTTTGAATTTGTTGCAACCAGTTTTTCTTTCTTGTTTTTCTGCACTGTTAACATATATTTTTACTATTAAAGTTTCCTGAAAATTAAAGAAAAGAAAAGATATGTGGAGAACCTTGCGCTAATGCCTTTTTTTTTTAAAAAAAAAAAAAAAAAAAAAGAGTTGTAATCTAACCTCATTTGATGGATTAGAAAAAAAAAAAATTAACTTAATAATATTTATATAAATTTATGTATTAATTAGGAGATTTTTTTTTTTTATTCATACTCATTTCCAAGTAATTTAATAATTTTAGTAGTTTAAATAATTATTTAATTTAATTATATATAAATAAATTAATATAATAAAAATAATATTATTATTACATATTTAATATGATTAAATATCTCATATGATCTTACTTAATATAATAAGGATATGATTAAAAATAATATGATTATACGTACTTACGTAATTAATTATTCGATATAACTACATAATTAACATAATCGTTGATATGATAAGAAAATTAAAAGTAAAAGTAAAATAACTATATTGTAAATATAATGTGTCTTGAAAATTAGAATTTACAATGTGTCTTGGGAATTAGAAGAGGAGAGGAAAAAAAAAAAAAAATCTCTCTCCTAATTAATATATAAATTTACATTAATAATATTAAATTATTATTATTTTTTAAATTTATTCAAATATGACTAGATTAGATATTTTTTAAAAAATGAAGACTAGATGGAAAATATATTTTTTGAACCTCAAACTTTAGCTCGTGAACTTAAATTTTATTAAAAAGTTTAACATGCTCCTAAATTAGTTTTGATCACATATTATTATACACATAATTTTATAAAATTTTAAAATATATTACTATTAAAATCCAAAATTAAAATTTTAAAAATTAAATTATCAAACATTTTATTAAAAAAGTACTTTTAATTCTAAAATCATTTTCCGGAATATAAACCCAAACAATACCTAATTTGGGATCCAACCTTCCCCACTTGCAAACGAACGAAAATAAATCAAATTATTTATTTGGTCAATTTTATAGTATATATATATATTTATATAAAGTTTAATTTTTTATATTTATTTTTTAAAAATTTTATATTATTTATATATATATTTAGTTAGAAAAATATAATAAATTTACTTATCTATAAATTTATTTTTTAACAGTTGAAATTTAAAAAAAATATATATTTAGAAGGATAAAATTAATATTTTATTTATATTTTATTAAAAAATAAATTATAAATTAATATTAATAATCTAGGAGGATATATATAAATAATTTAAAATTTTTAAAAAATAAATATAAAAGATTAAAATTTGTAGAGATATATGTATTATCTCCTTATTTATTTTATTATTAACTCAAATGCTTCACTCCTAATAAAGGTTTCCTTCCTCTCTCTCTCTCTCTCTCTCTCTCTCTCTCTCGCTCCTCCTCGTCTTCTTCTTCTTCTTCTTCTTCTTCTTCTCCCTCTCTCGGCGCCTCCCATGGCGTCTGCGGGTAACAACAACAGCATCAACGCCAAGCTCGTGAGTTCTCTCCCATTCTCCTCCTCTTCCTAACCCAACTCCCCGATCTCGCCGATCCCTGATCCCTTTCGATGATCGCAGGTGCTCCTTGGCGACATGGGCGCCGGCAAATCCAGCCTCGTTCTCCGCTTCGTCAAGGGCCAGTTCCTCGAATTCCAGGTCTTTGATCCCCTCCTCTCGCTCATCTAGGGTTTCCGATCGTGTATGTCCATCCGTATCTAGGGCGAATTAGGGGATGTCTGAAATGGGGTTTTTGTTGGTGGTGATCGCAGGAGTCGACGATCGGGGCGGCGTTCTTCTCCCAAACCCTTGCTCTGAGCGACGCTACGGTGAAGTTCGAGATCTGGGACACGGCGGGGCAGGAGAGGTACCATAGCCTGGCGCCGATGTACTATCGGGGAGCCGCCGCGGCGATCATCGTGTACGATATCACTAGCACGGTGCGATTACTGCAGCATCATCGCTGTTTCTGCTCTTTATTCTGGTTTATGATTCTGATAGAGAGACTATAAAACAAAATTGTACTTGTATATTCCTCTAAAATTGATGTTAGCATATACATTGTGATATTTTTCAATGTTTCATCTCCCTAGAACCTTGTTTTCTGCTTAATATCCCCCTTGAATTATTATATTAAAATTATCTTTGCATATCTGTCAATCTAAAATGATCAACTGATGTTACTGAAAAGAGACAGATAATTCTCATAATTTGAGGAATGGATGTGCCTGTATCAACTTTAGAATGGCAGATGTGCAAATTTTTTAAATTTTGCAATATATTTGTCTAAGCCCCTATCTTGCTTTCAATTGTGGTTCTCTTTATCTTCTTACTCTGATTTGAATTCTGTCATTTAGGAGTCATTTGAGCGAGCTAAGAAATGGGTGCAAGAACTACAAAAACAAGGTAGCTCTCATTTGGGCCCCATATCTCTCTCTCTCTCTCTGTTTTTTTTTTTTAATTACTACGTTTCCAACCTTGTGACAGCGTAGAGTTTATTAGGGTTTAATTGCTGCTTTTACTTAGTTCGTTGAGTTTATAAGCTCAAATGGGTTTTCGGTCCAGGTAATCCAAACTTGGTGATGGCTCTAGCAGGTAATAAAGCTGATTTGGAAGAGAAAAGGAAGGTCGCTTCTGAGGCAAGTTTCATGAACCCATTGCCTTGAATTGCATGGTATAATGTGTTGAAAATTGTGAATACAATCTTGTATGAAAATTGAGTCTCTTAATGTTTATATTTTTTGTTTAGCAATGAGTTTATGTTGCGATTTTTTGGGCAGCCATGTAATTGGGTAGTCAGGTTTTCTTATTAAAAAATTCTTGGATAAATTAGAATGTCTACATATTCCTATTTCTCCAAAAAGACAGGGAAAACTAAAGGTAGGTATTTGATATATTTTTGGGTAATTTAGCAACATTTTCTTCTGATTAGTAATACAGATCCCTCCACTGTTTGGTGGTTGGTGATCGAAGGATTTAACTGTCATTGCAAGGTTTGCATTTTATTTGTTTCTTTGATGCCTTGTTGACCATTTTTTGCTATATAGTTTGTTGACTTACGGATTTAATTGGAAAGTGTGTTTCCGTCAATAGACTATTCTGTCTAGCATTGAACGGATATCAAGCAAATTATGGCTACAAATGGTGCATGTAGCTTTTCAATCTCAGATGTGTAGCTTGCTAATGTTGCTCTTTCATACTTTATTAATTCTTATCACAACTTCAGCTCTAGTGCAATAAGACTTGTAATTCCTAAAACTCGGGCAGCTCATATCCATGCAATAAGACTTGTAATCAACCTAGTATGGCATGTCCCTAAATTCTTCCAATTAAATTTATCATCTACAGTACCTGTGTTGCACTTTGTAATGTGTTATAGTGTCTCCTAGTTCGTGTTGAGTGTGAACAGTTATGCTTGGCTTTTGGTGCTTAGGCGTCACAACTTTTATTAGTCTCTGAAATGACTTTTCATTTCATGCATGAAATGAAAGTCATTGGAATGCATAAAATAAATTACTATTTCACTCTTTAGCACTTGAGTAAAAATTGGGTGCCATCAACTGAAATGTTTAGGTATACCACAGTTTCAGCAAAAATTGCGTTTCTAGCATGAAAAGCTCTCAAAGAGAGTGGGGCATAGACGCAAGATGTGCTATTTCTAATCAGATAGCTGCAAATGTAACCTTTAAGCGCTAGAATGCAAATATAGGCTACTTCTAAGGGCGTACACCAATTTGTACTTTTGAGAGGTATACTGTCACACCCCGGAGGTCTGAAGATAAGCGGAAAAGCGTATATATTTTTTTTGAATAAATGACCTCGCCTACCGATGCACGTTAGACCGCCACATACACAAATTCACCCTTTAAACGGACGGGCAATCGGAACGGGTGATCCAGATTGTGGAGGACATGCTCCGAGCATGCGTCTTGGACTTAGGCGAAGGGTGGTCTCGATACCTATCCCTTGGGGAATTCGCCTACAACAACAGTTACCAAGCCAGCATTCAAATGGCGCCATACGAGGCTATGTATGGGCGCCGCTGTCGGTCTCCAATATGCTGGGACGACTTGGGAGAGCGCAAGTTTTTGGGGCCGGATTTAGTGGAGGAGACAGAGGTGAAGGTGCGCTTGATCAAACAACGGCTACTCACTGCCCAGAGCCGACAAAAAAGTTACGCGGACCACAGACGAAGGGATTTGGAATTCATGGTGGGCGAGCACGTGTTGCTCCGAGTTTCGCCTTCAAAGGGGACCCGACGTTTCGGCCTGAGGGGGAAGTTAAGTCCGAGGTACGTAGGATCGTTCGAGATCCTAGAACTCGTGGGCCCGGTGGCGTACCGGTTGGCCTTGCCACCGAACCTCGATCGAGTCCACAACGTGTTTCACGTTTCAATGCTCCGGAAGTACCTCCCTGACCCGTCTCACGCCCTAGATGTTTCCACTATTGAGTTACAAGAGGACTTAAGCGTCGAAGAGACGCCGGTGCGGATCTTGGCACGAGAGGATAAGAAATTGCGCAATCGGACCATTCCCTATGTAAAGGTCCAGTGGAGCAACCACGAAGAACGCGAAGCAACGTGGAAACTGGAATCGAAGATGAAGGAATGTTTTTCCGAATTGTTTAGCGAGGGTTGTAATTAAGTTTTGAGGACGAAACTTCTTATAAAGTGTGAGTGGTGTAATGACACGACTTTTCTAGTGATTTTTACCCTCCTAATAAAGTGCTTCTTTTAGTGAATTTGAATTACCGAGTTTTTTTAGAGTCGGTCGATGTGTGGCACGGGTATTTTTCTGTAAAAGGGCTCGAAAAATGATGACCGACGGTGCAATCGGATCTGAAATTCGATCTAGGGATCTCCCGGAACAGGATTTTTAGAGTCGCGGTGACTTAGCGGGCATCAGAATCCGTGCGGGATATCCTGCACGCTTTCCGAGGAAATGTCGGTTTATCCCGTATGATTAATTAATTAAAGAATTAATTATTCGGTGACGGATATTAAAAGGTGGGATTTAGTTATACGTACGAAAAGGAAAATCCCACTTTTTGCGAAAAGAGAAACCCTAGCCGGAGAGAACGAGGGAGAAAAGAGAAGAAAAAGACGGAACCCTAACTGGAGGAAGGTAAAAGAAAGAAAGAGGAAGAAGACGGAGGAGTCCGATCACCCCGAGCAACGTACCGGATTTAGGAGTGCGATCGGTAGTTTCCCCGTCGGGATTTCCTGTAAGTAGAATTCGTTTTGTTAAGTTGTTGGAGTTTTTCGTGTCTTTTTCCGTTGTCTTCGTCGCCGTCTCCGTCCCCGTCGTCATCGCCGACCTCGCCGCCGCCGCCGCGCGATGTAGGGCACCGCGCGGCGGACGGACGACGCGCGGGCGCCGCTAGGGCACCGCGCGGCGCGCACTTGCGCCGCGCGGGGCCCCCGCGGGCCGGCGGGAGCCGCCCGCGGAAGCACGCCGCGCTGTTTCGTGCCGCGCGGGGCGTCCGCAGGCGGCGGCATCCGCGCGGGCAAACTTCGCGGGCGACGACTCCGCATGGGTGGGCGCGCGGGGAGTCGTCAAGTGTTGTAAGAGCGCCGTTCTTGGGTTTTCGTCGCGGGGTTAGTTTTGGATTTCCGTTTTCGCGGTGTTAGTGCATTTTATTAATTATCGTTTTTGGGGACTTCTTTAGGTCCAAGTGCGCAGCGGGAGTGTGGCAAAGATCCCGGTGTTCCGATCTTCCCGCAACCAGGTGGGTACCTTTGCAGTAAGTGCAATATGTCATCGTAAAAAGTATTATAACCTGTCTAATAAAGTAGATGAGATGTTTCAACTGATTAAATCTTTCGCATGAATATTTACCTTTTCTTCTATTATTAACTGTGGCGACCGGGGGTTGCGGTGATTGTTACACGTCGGTTTCGGCTATCATGTTCTTGGATGCTTACACGTACACAGGCGGTTTGGCCACCGCATGGGTGTGCTTTTCCGGAGAAGTGGTCTGGATGACCCGTGTACCTCACAAAAGTGAAAGTGCCGTGTGGGGACCTCTTCACGCCAGCTACAAGTGCAGCACTAGCGCCGTGAAAGGGGTAAAAAGGCATCACGTAAGTAAAGTAATTGTTCACGAGGGAGGATCGTCGACCTCCCGACAGGTACCATGTAATTAAACAAAGGATGTGGTGACTCGTAAGGGGACAAGCGAAAGGTTCCGGTGTATTCGGTTTGTTTTAAAAGTACTTCTTAATTCTTAATGTTTGAATCATCTACTTTATTTGTCACTGACTTTCCCACACTGTGACAGGTCCGACTAGGTGTAGTAGCTGGGACGGTGGTGAGGCAGCGTCTAGAGGACCAAAGCCGTATGGGGCTTTACTACGTCAAACTTGTTTTGGTTTATCTCATTTCTCTACCCCGGTTAACTGTTAGTTCATTTGCTTGATTGTGGATCATACTGGATGTTGGATGGTTAATTAGTAGATACTGTGGACTTGACATACTATTATGAACTCATATGCGGCCGTTTTATATTAAACAAGGGTTTCGAAAATGCTTTCCAAAAACCATGTGTCGTGTGGGCACAACCTTGAAAACCTCTGGATTTATCCTTTCAAAAAGATACAGCCGCTTTTTGTGAATGTGTAAACACTTTGGAAAAATTGGGTGTCGTGTGGACAACGTTTGCAAACCCGTAGTTTTATCTCGTGATATGATTGAATGGTAGTACTCTCTCTTGTTATTTTCACTGTGATTGTGTGGTTAAAGAAGATAATGTTGTAAATGTGACGCCGTGCATATACAAAGGAGACTCTGTCCGTTTAAAGGGTGAATTTGTGTATGTGGCGGTCTGACGCGCACCGGTAGGCGAGGTCGTTTATTCAAAAAAAAAAAATACGCTTTTCCGCTTATCTTCAGACCTCCGGGGCGTGACAGATTATATGGTATCAGAGAAAAACAATTTTAACCACAGTAGTCAGTGACCAACATCCACAGTGCATGATGCCACAAGCAATTGAACATGAGATAACCAAGATGTAGGTGCAGTAGATCACGAGTGTACGGGGGAAAAAAGGGTTTAATTCCGGTGTGTTTGTAGGTCAATGTGCTAGGTCAGTTACGTTAGGATTGACGCGTTTTCTTTGTGTGCACAGATAACGACCGGGATCGGTCATCAATCACTAATTTTTGAAATGAACAGGATGGACCCCGCAGCCGCAGCAAATCGCCTGCTCCGCAACCAGCTGCGCGACGTGGCGGGGCAACTGCTTACCCTCACCGAACGCTTGTGCCTACTGACACGAGAATTTGAGGGTATCGACCACTTCTAGCGCGGTGCCAGGGACGACACTTTTCGTGGGATGCCGCCTGCAGGCTTTCCCACCTTCCATAAGGCGGTCAACTTGGCCATACGGGCGGAGCAAGAACTCGCCGAAGCACGCGCTCGGCAGGGATACCCCGGGTTACATCAGGGCCAGACATACCCCCACCCCGGTCCGGCGGAGGACTCCTTTCAGAGGGGTCGGGCGGCCAAACGCCCAAAGACAGAACAGAAATTTGGGCAAGCAATGAAGGAAGGACCCGAACCACTGTGGAAGCCGTGCGTCATATGTGATGGAGCGCATCGATTGATGAGCCTCCCTTGGAGGCACGACCACTGTTTTCGGTGTGGCAAGCCGGGCCACTCACGTTTCACATGCCCCCAGAAGCCGGCTACCACTACCCCGGCGCCGCAACCCGACGAACCAGAGAAGGCTGCAGCCCCCGCTCCGCAAGGGGGCCCCAACCTAAGGAGCCGGGCAAACCAACGCCCGAAGAAAGTGCAGAAAGACGGGCAAGTGCCAACGGAAGGCCCGGGACCACTACAGGAACCCTGCGTTATCTGTGGGAAGGCACACCGAGTGACGAGCTGTCTTTGGAGGTACGCTCATTGCAATAAATGTGGCAAGCTGGACCACACCCGTGCCTCATGCCCTCAGGAACTAGCCACTGCTACCGCAGCGTCGCAACTGGAAGGACGAGAGGGTGCTGCAGCCCCCGTTCCGCAGGAGGACCTACCCGGCGGCCAGCACACGACGGATTCTTACGACACCGGGTCCCTACCCCGCTACGCCGTACGTCACTGGCCTAAGGAAAGTGCCACAACGTCGCGTCTTCCACTGGGGCGGCTGGGGGAGTCCGTCCACAATCCTTAGGCCAGTGACGTACGGCGTGGCGGGGTAGGGACCCGGTGTCGTAAGAATCCGTCGTGTGCTGGCCGCCGGGTAGGTCCTCCTGCGGAACGGGGGCTGCAACACCCTCTCGTCATTCCAGTTGCGATGCTGCGGTAGCAGTGGCTAGTTCCTGAGGGCATGAGGCACGGGTGTGGTCCGGCTTGCCACATTTATTGCAATGAGCGTACCTCCAAAGACAGCTCGTCACTCGGTGTGCCTTCCCACAGATAACGCAGGGTTCCTGTAGTGGTCCCGGGCCTTCCGTTGGCACTTGCCCGTCTTTCTGCGCTTTCTTCGGGCGTTGGTTTGCCCGGCTCCTTAGGTTGGGGCCCCCTTGCGGAGCGGGGGCTGCAGCCTTCTCTGGTTCGTCGGGTTGCGGCGCCGGGGTAGTGGTAGCCGGCTTCTGGGGGCATGTGAAACATGAGTGGCCCGGCTTGCCGCACCGAAAGCAGTGGTTGTGCCTCCAAGGGCAGCTCATCAATCGATGCGCTCCATCACATATGACGCACGGCTTCCACAGTGGTTCGGGTCCTTCCTTCATTGCTTGCCCAAATTTCTGTTCTGTCTTTGGGCGTTTGGCCGCCCGGCCCCTCTGAAAGGAGTCCTCCGCCGGACCGGGGTGGGGGTATGTCTGGCCCTGATGTAACCCGGGGTATCCCTGCCGAGCGCGTGCTTCGGCGAGTTCTTGCTCCGCCCGCATGGCCAAGTTGACCGCCTCATGGAAGGTGGGAAAGCCTGCAGGCGGCATCCCACGAAAAGTGTCGTCCCTGGCACCGCGCTGGAAGTGGTCGATACCCTCAAATTCTCGTGTCAGTAGGCACAAGCGTTCGGTGAGGGTAAGCAGTTGCCCCGGCACGTCGCGCAGCTGGTTGCGGAGCAGGCGATTTGCTGCGGCTGCGGGGTCCATCCTGTTCATTTCAAAAATTAGTGATTGATGACCGATCCCGGTTGTTATCTGTGCACACAAAGAAAACGCGTCAATCCTAACGTTACTGACCTACAAACACACCGGAATTAAACCCCTTTTTCCCCCGTACACTCGTGATCTACTGCACCTACATCTTGGTTATCTCATGTTCAATTGCTTGTGGCATCATGCACTGTGGATGTTGGTCACTGACTACTGTGATTAAAATTGTTTTTCTCTGATACCATATAATCTGTCACGCCCCGGAGGTCTGAAGATAAGCGGAAAAGCGTATTTTTTTTTTTTGAATAAACGACCTCGCCTACCGGTGCGCGTCAGACCGCCACATACACAAATTCACCCTTTAAACGGACAGAGTCTCCTTTGTATATGCACGGCGTCACATTTACAACATTATCTTCTTTAACCACACAGTCACAGTGAAAATAACAAGAGAGAGTACTACCATTCAATCATGTCACGAGATAAAACTACGGGTTTGCAAACGTTGTCCACACGACACCCAATTTTTCCAAAGTGTTTACACATTCACAAAAAGCGGCTGTATCTTTTTGAAAGGATAAATCCAGAGGTTTTCAAGGTTGTGCCCACACGACACATGGTTTTTGGAAAGCATTTTCGAAACCCTTGTTTAATATAAAACGGCCGCATATGAGTTCATAATAGTATGTCAAGTTCACAGTATCTACTAATTAACCATCCAACATCCAGTATGATCCACAACCAAGCAAGTGAACTAACAGTTAACCGGGGTAGAGAAATGAGATAAACCAAAACAAGTTTGACGTAGTAAAGCCCCATACGGCTATGGTCCTCTAGACGCTGCCTCACCACCGTCCCAGCTACTACACCTAGTCGGACCTGTCACAGTGTGGGAAAGTCAGTGACAAATAAAGTAGATGATTCAAACATTAAGAATTAAGAAGTAGTTTTAAAACAAACCGAATACACCGGAACCTTTCGCTTGTCCCCTTACGAGTCACCACATCCTTTGTTTAATTACATGGTACCTGTCGGGAGGTTGACGATCCTCCCTCGTGAACAATTACTTTACTTACGTGATGCCTTTTTACCCCTTTCACGGCGCTAGTGCTGCACTTGTAGCTGGCGTGAAGAGGTCCCCACACGGCACTTTCACTTTTGTGAGGTACACGGGTCATCCAGACCACTTCTCCGGAAAAGCACACCCATGCGGTGGCCAAACCGCCTGTGTACGTGTAAGCATCCAAGAACATGATAAGCCGAAACCGACGTGTAACAATCACCGCAACCCCCGGTCGCCACAGTTAATAATAGAAGAAAAGGTAAATATTCATGCGAAAGATTTAATTAGTTGAAACATCTCATCTACTTTATTAGACAGGTTATAATACTTTTTACGATGACATATTGCACTTACTGCAAAGGTACCCACCTGGTTGCGGGAAGATCGGAACACCGGGATCTTTGCCACACTCCCGCTGCGCACTTGGACCTAAAGAAGTCCCCAAAAACGATAATTAATAAAATGCACTAACACCGCGAAAACGGAAATCCAAAACTAACCCCGCGACGAAAACCCAAGAACGGCGCTCTTACAACACTTGACGACTCCCCGCGCGCCCACCCACGCGGAGTCGTCGCCCGCGACGTTTGCCCGCGCGGATGCCGCCGCCTGCGGACGCCCCGCGCGGCACGAACCCGCGCGGCGTGCTTCCGCGGGCGGCTCCCGCCGGCCCGCGGGGGCCCCGCGCGGTGCAAGTGCGCGCCGCGCGGTGCGCGCCCGCGGGCGGCACCCGCCCGGCCGCGCGTCGTCCGTCCGCCGCGCGGTGCCCTACATCGCGTGGCGGCGGCGGCGATGACGACGGGGACGGAGACGGTGACGAAGACAACGGAAAAAGACACGAAAAACTCCAACAACTTAACAAAACGAATTCTACTTACAGGAAATCCCGACGGGGAAACTACCGATCGCACTCCTAAATCCGGTACGTTGCTCGGGGTGATCGGACTCCTCCGTCTTCTTCCTCTTTCTTTCTTTTACCTTCCTCCGGTTAGGGTTCCGTCTTTTTCTTCTCTTTTCTCCCTCGTTCTCTCCGGCTAGGGTTTCTCTTTTCGCAAAAAGTGGGATTTTCCTTTTCATACGTATAACTAAATCCCACCTTTTAATATCCGTCACCGAATAATTAATTCTTTAATTAATTAATCATACGGGATAAACCAACATTTCCTCGAAAAGCATGCAGGATATCCCGCACGGATTCCGATGCACGCTAAGTCACCGCGACTCTAAAAACCCTGTTCCGGGAGATCCCTAGATCGGATTTCAGATCCGATTGCACCGTCGGTTATCATTTTTCGAGCCTTTTTACAGAAAAATATCCGTGCCACACATCGACCGACTCTAAAAAAACTCGGTAATTCAAATTCACTAATAGAAGCACTTTATTAGGAGGGTAAAAATCACTAGAAAAGTCGTGTCATTACATATACATGCAATAGTCTATTTTGAGGGGTATATATATGCCAAAATTCCATATCTTTATTTTGTTAGGACATTCATTGACTCTTGTTTGTGCATTTCCTGGTCATATTCATTGCCATTGAATTTAGATTTGAATTTTGTTTGGATATGTAGTGGAGGACACTAGAATAATTGATTTATATTCTTAGTTGTGCTCCTCTACTATGGAATGTCCCTCTGTTTTGATGGCATATTTATGAACTTGTTGAGCTGGTAGCTGCATCCTGTCTTGCCCTGTTCTTCTAATAGTGCTATATACTAAGGCATTGTTTGTTTCGGGTACAAAGGGGGATATCCCCCCTTTGTACCCAAACACTTTTGAATAAGGGGGGAACAACCATTCCCCCCTTTTATTTTTTGTCCCGGAACAACTCCTATTCTATCCCCACTACCCAGAACTACTTTTCCCTCTCTCTCCTCTCTTTTGCCCTGCACGGTTCCCAATCGAAGCATCTCCCTCCTACACTAATTTAAAATTAGTACACTAATTTTAAATTAGTGTACTAATTTAAAATTAATACACTAATTTTAAATTAGTGTATTAAAATTAACACTAATTTTAATCCTAATTAACACTAATTATTGATTTTTTAAAAAATTATATCTTACCAAAAAAATTATTGTAATTTTTAGATAATATTAATCAATTTTTAAATATAAATAATTAACACTCATTTTATATACCATTTAATTTATTAATTAATAGATATTACAATAATTATTTAACATATACAAAATAAATAATAAATACTTATTATTATCGTCGCCGCCGCCGCCTCTCGGTCTTCCCTGTAGCTATTCGTCGCCGCCGGGTAAAAAACCTCTCCCTCGTACCGCATCCTCGTTCCCAACGCAAAATAAATAATTAATACAATTTTTAGATTAAAAAATAATTAACACTAATTTTAACACTAATTATTGATTTTTTAATACATAATATCTTACCAGAAAAATTTATTATAATTTTTATATTATATTAATCATTTTTTACATATAAATAATTAACACTAATTTTATATATTATCTAATTAATTACATAATATATATTACAATTATTATATTTAAAAAGTTATAATACAATATTTATTTATCAATTTTTAATACATATAAAAAGATAAGGGTATTTTCGTCTTTTTACTCAAAAGTCAACTATTTATCCCTCTTATTCTTCAATCCCAACCAAACACTATTTTTCTTATACCTGGTACTAACCTATATCCCAACCAAACACTATTTTCATTTATCCTACCTTATACTCAACTTTATACTTATACCTGGTACTACTAATTCTCACTAATCCCCGAACCAAACGATACCTAAGCGAATTGCATGAAAGACTAGTTTTTGTCATAAATGATACGAAAGCAAGTATAAAATTGTCCTTCTTTAGTTAGGTCAAATTTTCATTTACTTCATTTATGCTTGTTGATGATGTCTGATATTTGCAGGAAGCTCGCACCTATGCTGAGGAAAATGGCCTTTTCTTTATTGAAACCTCTGCAAAAACTGCTATTAATGTGAACGACATATTTTATGAGATAGGTGAGTATGACAATCTCCATCAATTTGAAGCTTTCTTTCAATTTGGTTTTGATGTTCAGCATAATAAGCAGATTAGGGGTGGTTACTTTGGCAACCATATCATAATTGGTGGCTTGTTTTATTGTACTGGTTTGCATGATTAACGGCCTTGTGGCGAGGTTGGAGCTTCTGCAGGAATGCTCTTAGAGTTGAGCTGCCTAAAAAGCACCAACAGCCCAACAGTTTCTCTTTTCTGAATCATCCTAACAGCTCCTCCGGCAGTGGCGGTAGAAAATTTAAATTGGACCTTTTGCTTTTGGAGCCTAGAGAAGCTCATTTCAGCTTTTTTGCAGTCCAAAAGCTCCAACCATCTTATATGCCAAAAGCAAGGCTGCTGCCCTTTTAAAAAAAATACTTCTAGCTGTCAGCATTATTAAAGTGCAGTGGACTTAAACTGCAAGTGAGAAGCTCGGTTTCTTGTCCTTCCAACTTGTCTTACAGCTATTCTGCCTCCTTTTTCAAACAATATCTTTGGGAAGCTTTGCATACCTAAGCTAAATTTAGTTGAATATCACAATATGATCTGCTGGTTCGAACTGTGAAATTATCCCTAGTTTGCTGTTTCTGTTGCTGATCAGTACTTGCCAATAAATGCTGTTCAAATTGAGCGTGTGATCATAACATGGCTCATTGAAAAATAAAAACACTATAACAAGGATTTAATTGCTTAATCTAATTGATCTCTCTTATTTGTGACTATTTAAGCCACATTTACCTGATCAATATCCAATGCACTAGAAAATCAGAACATTACCACAGGCGGTGTAGTATTGTAGTTTAAATTATGGTCATCGAAGTAAAAAAAAAAATCAGGCTATACCATGAGGGGGTGTCTATAGTTTGTCCTGTTCTTTAATCTTTCATTGCTTGCCCAAGTTAGCATTTCTCTTCGCAGCTTTATTCCTTTCCTAATTGTAAATAACTGGACCACTATATGTTTCATTGCATGCAGCGAGACGGTTACCCCGTGCTCAGCAAGCTCAGAATCCTGCAGGCGTGGCTCTTTCAGACAGATCTGCTGAGCGGTCGCAAACTTCGACATGCTGTTCTTAGGTTGGTACAAAAATTAAATAAAGCAGGTTTCAGTATTTATTTTAAATGCAAATGCGGCTTCTAGGATTTAATAAACTAGATTGAAACAGTACTGTGCTAAATAGATGCATGAAAGTGTCCTTCTCCTGGTACAAACTTAAGAATCTGGCGCGGGAGAATTTCTCTTTTTGGTAAAGAAACAAAGAGTTTACTGCATTTTAATGAAGACAAAATCTGTCGAGAGAAGATCGAAAGTGGAGAGTAGGTTTTGACCATTAGAGCGCATGTGGTCCATACTACATAATAAGTGCTGCTTTATTTGTCTTCCCCAAAGCATTTGAATCAAGGAACTAAGTGCCCCTCCAATAGGGGCACGGTACGGCGGGGTATCTAACCCCTCCGCCTCGGCAATACCTATTGGGTGTCGCCCGAGACAGGCGCCCGTGCTGTGCTGAGCGGCACTGGCTTTTTTTTTCTTTTTTTTTTTTTCACGGCTCTTTTTTTTAAAAAAAGAAAAATTATATAATTGTACGGTAAAAAATTGTACCGTACAACTATTTAACCTTACAATTTTTTTTGTTTTTTTTCTCTTTTCACGTTATGTTTTGTTTTTTTTTTTGTTTTTTTTCTTTCTCTTTAAACACATGGTAAGTAAAAAATATTATAATTTAAATTTTTATTTAGAATTTTTGAATATTTTATAATTATAAAGCTTTTTTTTAAAAGGAATTTAAAATTAGCCATTTTTTACTTATAATTTATAAATAGTTGAAAATTAAATGGATCAATAAATGGATCTTGAAAAGTTTTGAGAAAAAATATAATATTTTCTAATTTTATATTTTATAATTTTTAAAATTCAAAAAAATGATAAAATTAAAATAATTTTCAAAGTTGATATATATAATTTTCAAATCATGTTGTTTTTTTTTATTATTATTTTGAATGAATTTTAGGATAGTTATTTTTATGTAAAAAAATTGTGTAGATTATAATGTCACCTAAGAGAACAGAAGAAAATTATATATAGTCAATATTCATAAATTTTTAACTAAATATTTTGAAATAATATTATAAGAGCTTATTGGGATAAAAAAATATATATAAAAAAATCGTGTGAGAGTGTGCTACTGGGAGGTCATGCGTATTCATCGGCACGCAAGCGCGCCACGTGTCGGCATGGATGCGTGCCCATACTGCACCGTGCCAGGCGAAGAGTGGCACGCCCCCATGCCACGGCACTTAATTCCTTGATTTGAATATCTTTTCACCTCAATGTTTAGAACCTAAGTTGTTGGTCAGTTTCCAAGTAAGTACCTCTTCTTAACATTGTTCCAAAGGGTGAATCGCACAAAACAGTCTCCAGCATTTAGAACATTTTAGTTCTGCCCCCAACCTTTCAATTGCGATCCTACAATTTCCAGAAAGTTTCTCAGTTAAATTGGATAGAAAGCCCAATCCAATTGCAGCAGTAAAAGCCCCAACAGCTGCTGCTACGACAGTTAGATGATTCCTGCATGGATGCCTTCGTCCAATTCGATTGAGAATCTTGAGCCAAGAGCGTAAAATCGCAATAAAATTCAATAAAATTCACAAAGGCTAGGAACCCAAAATGTAAAAAAGGTGTTAAAAGTGTTAGTACTTTCGCAAACCCTATTTTCTAGTTTGGTTTCTTTCTTTATTTGTGTTCTTAAAGATGCGACTGTGAACTAATTACTGAGAAAGTGCAGTGCATCAAAAGTCACGGCGAAGACGGGACGGTAGAAATTTCTGCAGGGTTCTTCGTCGACGTCTCTATCTGGATGCTGTAAACGGGCAACAGAGTATGCCATCTATCCCGCGTGTTCAGTAAATTCCGAATACATTTATCCAGTGATAATTCCGTAAGTTCTTAATCCTGTTTGTATTTAATGCCAGATCCTTACTCCCTTCCCCGGACATTTAACAAAAGTTTCTGTACATTTATCAAAATATGAGACCTTATTCCATCAGTGGTTGAGTGCAAATGTAAATGCACCTTTCCTAACTCTTGGGCCATAAAAATCATCATTCTATTGCATGTTTTGATGCGTATATTGGATGTGTGTGATTTTGCACCTGTATTAGTACATATTTGGCTTTGCTTCTGTTACCTCTCTACTTTGAACAGCTGTAGCCAAGCTTCTTCAAATAGAAAATTAGAGTTCTTGTTGTGGCCTCAAGCTAAATAGAGTTTCTCATCTTTAAAAGAAAATCTTTTCTTTTTTTAAAAAAACACTGACAGAAAAAAAAAAGGGGGGGAAAAACTAGTGATATATTGTCTTCAACTTAGTTTATTCTTTAAGGTCCCGTTTGGTTCGGGGATTAATTTCTGAGGTATAAATTTTTTTATACCTGGGATAGCTTGCTATTCCGGGATAAAGAAGTATAAAAGTTAAATTGCGTTTGGTTGAAAAGTTGGTATTCTCTGGAATAGCTAAAATAGTGTTTGGTTGAAATTATGGAATAGTGGAGGATAATGGAAAAAGAAGATAGA
Source organism: Tillandsia leiboldiana (assembly GCA_029204045.2). NCBI lineage: Eukaryota > Viridiplantae > Streptophyta > Magnoliopsida > Poales > Bromeliaceae > Tillandsia > Tillandsia leiboldiana. Next base: position 48,914,520 of record CM055065.1, read on the forward strand.
ATTTTTTTCAAAATACCAACTTTGCCCTTATCTTTTTTTTTTGTAGAAAAATTAATTTTAAAATTATATTTAATTTGAAGCAATTTAATTATAAGTAATAAATTATATCTTACCTAAAAAAATAATAATTTTTATTTTATAGTATATTTTAGTAAATGCAAAATTCAAGTTGTAGATAGCTTTAGATTGGAAATGAAAGTGCATAATTAATCACATAGCCTCTTAGATGAAAATCAGAGTTGGCATAGCCTCAAGATCATTCGAAATCACATAGCACCAAGTGCATAATTAATCACATAGCCTCTAGTCAACAGACACATGTCAGTTTGCAAACATAGCCACAGGATCACATAGCCTCAAGGTTAGATGAAAATCAGAGTTGGCATAGCCTCAAGATCATTCGAAATCACATAACAGCAAGTGCATAATTAATCACATAGCCTCTAGTCAACAGACAATGCAAAAAGCCAAAAGTTCATGTCAAATTGCAAACATAGCCACATGATCACATAGCCCCCATTTGGACATATAAGAAAAGCAAGAAAGAAATGGAATTCACATAGCTGCAGATTCCAAGTACAGGTAAAGTGAGGACATGTTGCCGTGGATGGTGGCTGCAACAGTGGGGAGAGCTGCCCCCCATACCATTCACACTCGTCGCTATTTTTCTCATCATTACAGTAATTTAGAATGCCCCGATTAGCAAGCCGTTGCCACATCATTGCCAACTTTAGTAATCTGCAAGTACAAAATATGTTAAATAATGAAAAAAAGCATCTAAAAATAAAAATACAGTATAATTATAATTCACCCACCTTAGCCACCATCTTCACCAAATAAAATAGGAGCATAGCCATTACAACATATGCATTATATATGACAGATAGGTGATGAAAATGTAAATTACTTAATAAAATAACTAATTAAAACATAGCAAATGTTCAGAATATATGAAATCTCAAACGGCATGGTGCACACGGGCCACCAAGGCCACTAAATATATGTTAAGATCTTGCCATGTCTAAAGAAGTACCAAAAACTGCAAGACCACAAAAAGCACCATATTAATCATAGTCAAAATATCCTAATTTGGAGGAAAAGATGGTCCTTCCGGAGGGTTGGAGGGTGCATTAGGAGGGAATGATGGTGATGCTGGAGGAATAGTTGATGCATTGGGAGGGAAGAATGGCGCTGCAGGTTGGAAAGAGGTTGTTGCCGGGGTAAAGAAGGCGGCAGCTGGTGCAAATGTAGGTGCAACTGGACGTTGTGTCGCAAACACCTGTTGCATCGACACTTGACGCTCGATCCACATGTACAAAAGATCACCACTCAAAGTCATAAATATTGGACGGTTGCGCTCATCTTTCAATGCCTCACATGCAGCGAGTACACCCTCGGGAGACAAATGGGGAACATTACTTAATCTCTCCATACACTCTTCTATTGAGTGTATTTTTGGGCGTGCTTGTAGCTCACGATCCATTATGGTTTGAGCAATTTCATTTCTTTTTCTCCCCAATTCAACAAGCTCACACATAGCGTCAGCTCGTCCGTCGAGTTTCCTTCGACGGTTTGAAGTCGGGGTGGGATTTGGTGGTGACACGCGAACCCTTTTCATCGATGAAGTTGGTTCGGAGGCACTATCGGTGCACTGTGTTGTTAATTTAATTGGAGTTGGAGTGGGGGAAGTTGAATTTGCATCATTCACATCCTCCAAATTTTTGCCTAAGCTTTCCATATCAAGCCGGTGTCTAACCGGAGAAGATGAAGAGGTGGAACGAGCATCGCCGGCAGCCGTTTGGGAAGTAAAGCCATGCCTTCCCGTTGCAGTTGCCTTGCCGGATAAGAACTCGATTGCTTGGTAGGAGGGAAATGGCTTATCTTTGCATTTTTTATATGCCGGATTGTCCTAATATAGAGACAACAAACAAAATAGTAAGTAACAGTTGAACTATAAACATAAAAGTAGATTTCAAAATAAATTACTTCGAATTTATACATACAGCTATGATCGCATCCCAATCACTTTGGTCGCCGGCAGTAGGAATATTCCGTGTGTAGTCCCACCCCCATCCGCTTTTGCTCGCTAAAGTTTGATAAATCACAAACTGACGTTTCAAAACTTTCAAACGATTTTGCAAATGAACTTTCGTAAATCTCAAATGAGTCCTCTCGTTAAACTCATGAACCATCCTAATCCATGCCAAAGGGGTAAAACTTCCATTCACGAAGTTTCCAAGAGTATGCTCCTCCGTCATTATGTTCAACATTATGGAGTCCATTATTTCACTCCAGTTAGAAGAACGTACTCTAGTTTTCACAGACTCTTTCGTAGGGCAATCAATACTTTGGCTATCACCCGAGGGGACATCAATAATAGGGCCTTTGTTCTTACCAAAAGGATTCAAAGTTGCTTTTGAATGAGCCATCTAGGTTGCATAGGACAAATATTAGATATATAAACCAATCAAATAACACTTGTTTCACTACAATGTCAAGTGAAGAGATTGTTCTTTTGAAGGCTCAGGGGGTAGGATCAACAAGACATTCATAACGGCAACAACATTTTTAAAAACATGCCACCCTGCCATGGATATCAAATAATATCCTGCCCCTACATCATCGCCCCATTTTATTTTATTTTTGCCCATTCCAATGTAGCCGAATGCAACTATTTTCCAAAAAATCAGGTAGCTGCATCTTTAATTCCAACCAGCGGCTATGTGATCTGTCTGACCACATGCTGGAACCATCTTATAAAAGAAATTCCATTCACTGCCTCTTAAGATAACATATATTAAAATATATATGTGGACTCTGATTTATTATGTTTTCAACTTAACTTCCAACCTGTAGCTAAAGTAAACATTTTTTTGTAATATATTGTAATATACCTCAAACATGACAGAGGCATGTAAAAAAAAAGTAAATGAAATTAGAGATAATACCTCAATCTGCTCTAAGCCACAGCAAGTTCAAAGAAAGCAAAAAAATATCAGATATCAGCCACCAGCCAACACAGACTTAACACATGAGATTTTCACTACTAGTTCATATCAATATATAGAGGGGGAGAAAATGGTAATAGTATAGCCGGTTAACAGAGGGAGAGAGGGGTGAACTCACGCTGAAGCAAGATCTGCAGTTAATAGTATCCAGAAAAAATCACAAAGCCTCAAGTTAATAGGATCACACAGCCTCAAGTTCTAAGATCAAGAAAAAATCACAAGCATCAAGTTCATAGTAGCACAAAGCCCCAAGTTCTAATTTCAAGAAAAAATCACAAAGCATCAAGTTCATGGTATCACAGAGCCTCAAGTTCAGAATATATGAAAAAATCACAAAGCATCAAGTTCATGGTATCACAGAGCCTCAAGTTTTAAGATCAAAAAAAAATCACAACCAATGCAGTTAATAGTATCCAGAAAAAATCACAAAGCCTCAAGTTAATAGGATCACACAGCCTCAAGTTGTAAGATCAAGAAAAAATCACAAAGCCTCGAGTTCATAGTAGCACACAGCCTCAAGTTTTAAGATCAAAAAAAAATCACAAGCATCAAGTTCATAGTATCACAGAGCCTCAAGTTCAGAATATATTGTAAAAACCCTCAAACACAACCGGAGCTTTTAAATAAAAAACTAATTTGAAATTAGAGAGAATACCTCAAACTGCTCAAAGAGAGATGGAACCCACAGCAAACAAGGAGAAAGCCCAGAGATATCAGATTAAGCCACCAGATAAAACCAAATACTCGTAGCCACCATATAAAACCGGACGAGACTCAACATGCAATTTTCATAACTAGTTGGTATCACTTTATAGAGGGGGAAACATGATATCTCACACTAAATTCTGAGATGACAACACAATAAATTCCAGCAGAGAGCTATGAGGTGTAAAGAGAAGAAAAATTTACTGCAGGTAGAAGATCTCACGCGGATTGTTCAGGATCTCACGCGGCAGCGAGATCTGGATCTCACGCGGCAGCGGGAAGGGACGACGGCACAATCGAAGCCACACAAAAGGGGAAGGTGGGTGTGATCTCTTCTCAAAGAAGGATCTCCTTCAATGATGGCTTATCACCGCTTGAGGAAGTCAATTGATGGCTTACCACCGGTCGAGGGAAAAGAGGCGTTCGAGGAGATGGCTAGGGCAGTGGGTGGGAGCAATAAATCCCATTCACTGCCTCCTCGCTTGAGAGGGAAAAGAGAGGGTGAGAGGTGGAGAAGAGATCGGGAGAGGGGAAGAAGAGGACGAAGAGGCGCTCGAGGAGATGGGAAGAGTGGTGAACACGCCAGAGGAGATGGAGGCAGTGGGTGGGAAAAATTTAATCCCATTCACTGCCCCCGCCCCCTATTCCACTATTCGGCCTCCCCCATGGGATTAATTTTAACGGGTTATCCTAGGATAACCCGTTAAGAAGGGGATAAACCATGGGATTAATTTTAACGGGTTATCCTAGGATAACCCGTTAAGAAGGGGATAAATTTTTTTTTTATCCCCTGGCTTTTTTATATGATGTTTGGCAAGAATAGGGGGATAAAGAGGGTTATTCCTCCTTTATCCCCCAACCAAACGCTGCCTAATTATCTTAAATGTGGAAATTATGTTAATAGTAATAATCATAATAATAATGGAGTCCAGCTACTATATTTATCGCGTTATTAAATTGTTTTTAATAATGTGGCTTTCGAATTGACGATCTATTTTGTTAGATTTGGTTTATATTAGTGAAAAAATTTAGAAATTAATTTTTATATTATTTTTGAGTGATCAAAGAATTTTCAAAATAACAGTTTTAATGACCGATGTGGTATATTTGTAAGTTCGGCGGTGTAAAAAAATTTAAATAATGGGAAATTTTAATAAAAAATTTTACTTAACATAAAAATCAAGATCAAAATTTTTAATTTAAAATTTAAGTATTTTATTATTATTTTTTATAAAATTTTTATTTTTCAGCCGTTTATTTTTAGACTATTAATTTAATTTGATATGTAAATAATATCAAAAAATAATAAAATTTGGTTTCTTGATATTTTTAATAGTATAAATTAAATTAAAAAAAATCGATCACGTTATTGATACAGTAACATAGCTCATAATAATAGTTTGTGAGCTATATTTCATCTATTCAGCTATTTCATTAGATAGAATTTGTATCTAATGTACAAAATGAAAATCTAATGAATAACAAGTTTCTTTTATTTAAATTCTTTTTTTGGGAGGAAATGATATAAGGCTTTTATTGATAAAGATATTAATCCAATGGTACAAGATAGGATAGGTCACATTTTAAAGGAAGAAAAATTACCTGTTGACGTAAGTATTATGAAATATGAAGAAAAAAAGATTGAAAGAATATTTTTTTGCATAAAAAATTTACTAGATTTATTTTTATAGATTTTATTTAAATTTTTTTGAAATAACATATGTGAATAGAAGAAAAAGAGATAGGGTGCTTAAGGTACAAGAATATTTTGATTCCTTTTTAAAAAATTTTGGTTCTAATTTACAAAGCAAAAAAAATAAAAACTCATTCCTAAAAACTGAATATCTAATAACATCAATAATTTTGTACTATTAATAATATTCTAGCATAATTCTAATATATATATATATATATACTATGCTATTGATAGCACCAATTGGTGCTATCTAATTTTTGGTTGGTAGAATTTTTTTTTAATTATTTCTAATTTTTAGATCATACTATTTTTCTAATCACTCACTAGACTCATGAGGCCCACTATCATTCTAACTGCATATTTTTTAATCCAATGATTAAAAATCTAATAGCACCAAAGACTTTTGTTATCGATAGCATAGTAATATGATTATATATATATATATATAGTAGAATTTATATATTTTTAAAAGCACAACCTCATCAATACTTGTGAATTTTTTACCATTGAATTTGTATTTGTATTGAGATTTATATTTTTATAAAGCCAACTAAAGAAAGAGAAAGATAAAGTAAAAAGTACAAATTTTAATATAAATTCAATAATAAAAATTTTACAAGTATGAATATGCTTATGCTTTTAAAAGCATATACGCTCTGCTATATAGATAAAGTCTGGCTACTGTGCTTGTACAAGCACCAAGCAATTGGTGCTTGTAAGTTTTTTACGGTTAGATCTAATTATTTGATTAATTCTACCTTTTAGATTATACTATTCTACCAACCACCCACTAAATCTAAGGGGCCCACCATCATCCTAATTGCACATTCCTATATCTAAGGATAAAAAATTCACAAGCACAAATAACTTTACTTTTATAAGCATAAGAGCTCAATTATATATATATATATATATATATATATATATATATATATATATATATATATATATATATATTGTGACGCCCCCAATAGTCCCACATCGGATGTGGATGGATTTGTGATTGGGTTTATATGAGACTTGGACACTAGTAATAATAACTGGGCTTAAGCATTTTGGGCTGTGATTTGGGCCCAACAAGTTATTATTGCTAGTGGGCCGGGTCGTTACATTTGGTATCAGAGCCAATAACCAGCCGGAAGTGTGCGGCGAGTCTCGGCTGAGTCTGGGTCTAGATGACAGGACTAGCGAGACGAGTCTCACATCGCCTGGTGATCTTGGGCTTGTGTGTGTGTGTGTTTGGGCTGACGAGGACGTCAGGCCTAAACGGGGGGAGTCTGTGACGCCCCCAATAGTCCCACATCGGATGTGGATGGATTTGTGATTGGGTTTATATGAGACTTGGACACTAGTAATAATAACTGGGCTTAAGCATTTTGGGCTGTGATTTGGGCCCAACAAGTTATTATCTGTAGACATGCTTGTATCATTCGTAGTTCTTTATACATGATCCTTAGTAGTTGTACTGAGATATCTGTCGCTGATTACTAGCCTAGCCGTGCATATATAGGGGAGTCTCTGTTCGCGGAACAGAGAGTTTCCTATATGTGTGGCGGTCTGTTACGCCTGTTTTGCAAACTCTGATTTAATCAAAAAAAAAAATTTCAGACCTGATTTTTAAACTCGGGGCGTGACAGATTAGATGGTATCAGATTAGCCTTGATGATTGTATTGACATGCCCTATGATTAGTCCTGATAGATCTTGATCTACGTGAGACATATCTTACGTACCTGTTTATCAGTTTTTATATTTCCACTAGCAATAATAACTTGTTGGGCCCAAATCACAGCCCAAAATGCTTAAGCCCAGTTATTATTACTAGTGTCCAAGTCTCATATAAACCCAATCACAAATCCATCCACATCCGATGTGGGACTATTGGGGGCGTCACAGACTCCCCCCGTTTAGGCCTGACGTCCTCGTCAGCCCAAACACACACACACAAGCCCAAGATCACCAGGCGATGTGAGACTCGTCTCGCTAGTCCTGTCATCTAGACCCAGACTCAGCCGAGACTCGCCGCACACTTCCGGCTGGTTATTGGCTCTGATACCAAATGTAACGACCCGGCCCACTAGCAATAATAACTTGTTGGGCCCAAATCACAGCCCAAAATGCTTAAGCCCAGTTATTATTACTAGTGTCCAAGTCTCATATAAACCCAATCACAAATCCATCCACATCCGATGTGGGACTATTGGGGGCGTCACATATATATATATAGTAGAGCTTATATGTTTGTAAAAATATCAAGTCATTGGTGCTGGTGAGTTTTTGATCCCTGGAGATAGAAATGTGCACTTAGAATTATAGTAGTTCCCTAGGTATTGATTTGTTTGTGAATAAAGAGGCGAATAAAGATTTTACTCTTTTCTTTGTTCCTAATAAAAAAAGAATAAAAATATCTCTTTTTACTCTTTTAACATATTATTTTAAAATAATCCGTTAAGAAGGTGGAATTATTGGTGGAACAATAATGTCTCTACTTATCAACTGTTCCTAACGCAAGTGACAAAATGTTTGGTGGTTGATATTTGAGACCGGAGCCTAATTGCTTTACATTTCTAGCTAAAAAATTTATTTTCAAAAAATAAATAAAGCAGATAGCATGCTACCTTTCTCTCAAAAAAAAAAAAAAAAATTCTCTACTTATACTTCAACTAATTTAATAATAAAATATTATTAATTAATATATTAATTAATTAATTAATTAGATAAATAAATAATCATTTTATTAATTACTCTAATAAATATTTAATTAACTACTTAAACAATTAATCTATGATTTATAATTAATTAGCTAATTAAAAAATTAATTATTTAGTGTGTTTATACAATAACTAATATGTATATTGGTTAACTAACTTATACTTTAATCTAATTATCAAACTATTAAATAATTAACTTGTTTATTTGTTAATTTATATTCATTAAATTATTAATAATTAATTTATTTATTAATTAATATTTATATTTATAATCGTATTCATAAATAAATAAATAAATAAATAAATTACATAATTATTTAATTAATACTTTTATATTAATTAATTAATTAAAATATTATAACTTTTTAACTATAATTATTTTTATTCCCATTATTTCAATCTTATAATCCAATGCTATTTTTTTTATTTCCGAAATAATCAAAATTTCATCTAAATACAAAATTAATCTTATTCTTATTTATCCTAAGAGTTGTACCTATAATAAGAATAATTAAGAATAACTTATTTTCGAATCAAACGATATCTTAGGCCCCTATATTAGGAATAATTAAGGATAATTTATTTTCGAACCAAACGATATCTTATCTATTTGATTCGAAAATAAATTACTTTTGTTTATTTCTGAAATATGTATAATTTTTAGGATAAGAAGAAATTAAATTAATTTTATCTTTGGATGAAAACTGAGATAATAATTATGATTGAGAACGAAAATAATTATCTAAATAATAAATATTTAAATATTAATAAAATAATATTTTAATAAATTAAAAAATTAAAAATACTATATGAGATGGTACATAATGTCATTAATTAATGACGAATAACTATAAAAAGATAAGACGATATGTTAATATTAATTAATTAATTACATTTTTAATTAATATATTAATTAGATAAATTAAAATATTAAATATTTAAACAATATAAATATTGGTTAATTATTAAATAAGCATATCAAATAAATAATTAATTATAAATAATAAATTAATTATTATTTAAATATTTATTAATTTGATAAATCAAATAAATAATTAATTAATTATTAAAAAATTAATTATATTTTATAATTATTTATAACTTAATTAGTAGATGAACAAAATAGAATATAGTATTATTCTTCTCTCTTAACGAGTAATTTTAAAAAACCCGTTAAGAAAAAAAATATTAATTTTTAATAATTTTTAACATAATCTGAAAAAGTAAAAAAATAAATTTTTTATTTTTTTTATTATTTTAATTAAATAATATTTTAAAATTTAGTAAATAATTGATAGAATAACGTAATTTATAGAGTAGAATTAATCAAAGATTGGATCTAACCGTGTAGAATTAATCAAAAATTGGATCTAACGGTGGTAAGCTTAGGAGAACGAAATACGGTGCTTTTAAAAGCGCCAATCTCTCTCTCTCTCTCTCTCTTTCTCTCTCTCCGTATAGTAAGAGAAAGCGCCCTAGAACAATCCCTAACTTCGATCGCAACGCGCTCGCTCTTTCTCTCAATTTTTTGTGTAGGTTTCGATCCCTTCTCTTCCTCTTCCGCTTCCGTTTTTTTTAATTTCTACAACAAAAAACCTAATTTTCCTTTTTTTAATTTTTTTTTTCACCTTTTTTTTGACTGTAATTATGTACTCAATTTAAAAATTTGATCGCTCGAAAATATTTTCTAATATTTGGATTCTTGTTGCGATTTCTATTTTTTCTGTTTCAAAATCACTGGATTAACGTTAATTTTGGGATAATTATTTTATAGAATTTCTAGTGTTTGAATTCGTGCTGTAATCTTCTTGTTGTAGCTTCTTCGGTTGTTTTGAAACATGTCCGGAGAGGAGGAGGAAAATGCCGCGGAACTCAAGATCGGAGATGGTAATTGTTGCTTCTGCATACAAATTAGGGTTTCTCTTTTTTTTTTTTTCTAATTTAGTTTTGAAGATATTTTCAATTCTGTTTAGTAAGAATCTTTGTTGAGAGTAAATTTGATTTACAACTATTCAAATCAGAAGAAAAAGAAAAGAAATTTAAATCACAATGGCTGCAGAATCTTGCTCATAAAGATATGATCTGGGTAAATAAATAGGTTTATTATTTATTTTTCTGTGATTTTTTCTGATCCATGATTTGTTAATTGGTTTTCATATGCATCATCTTAGATGTTCCAATCATCTAGCTCTTCACCATTCGGCGAAGCAAGCCCAAGTTATACGAAATACGAGTAATTTCGTCTTTCGCCGAAAGCACTTTGTGTTCTCATTAGTTAATTCTCATGGATTTAAGGATTTGGAGATTTAGTGTTCTATAGTCGGTGGATCTAATACCAAGGGTTTTAGAGCTTCCCATTGGATTTTTTAAAGTAATCTATTATTAATTGGCCTTAATACATCGAATCGTTGCCGATTTAGTTTTTTCTTGCTACTATCATCTCTTTTTTTTATCGTATTATGTAATATTAATATGGCTTGGTGCCAAGTTGATTCTTCTATTCTGCTTTGCCATTTCATGCTCACGTATTAGTGTCATTTTTTTTAAAAAAATTGGTCATATAGCTCACTTTTATATGTTTTTGGAGATCATTTCGTGTTCAGAAACACTTTAGATTTTTTATTTGCTCATAGCGGAGATTTAGAAGATCAATAGTTCTGAATTTGGTGATATTTGAGTTTCACGCATCATATTTTTATCATCGGGATGGAATGATCAATAGTTCTTCAGTTAGGCAGGAATTGTTATTTTCATTCATTCATTCGTTCATTCATTCATTCATTCATTGCTTAAAACTTTTGTAATTATAATTTGATATGCCTCTTTTCATTTGCCATTTTGGATTCTCCTGTCTACGAAACAAAGTTGTCTTTTGTCATCCTTTAATTGCCCTCACGACTGTTTAATGTTGTTTGTTGTCTTTTATAGAGTTCTTGAAGGCAAAGTGTCTTATGAATTGTGAAGTTGCAATCATCCTTGACCACAAGTACGAGCAGCTTCAGCAGATGTCTGATGATCCCACGAACCAAATTTCTCAGTGCGTGCTAACACTGTTTGATGCCATCTTTTCGTTGCAATATATCCCTTTACCTCAGAAAATGGATTTTTTTTAAAGAAAACCCTTTCTTTGCCCTTTGTTATTCAGGGTATTTGAGAAGTCGCTGCACTACGTGAAGCGCTTTAGTCGCTACAAGAACCCTGATGCGGTGCGACAAGTTCGAGAGTATCCTTACATTTTAAAAGTTTTGAACCTTATATTTTAAAATCCTCTTTCTCGAACATTCTTATTTTGAACCTTAATTCAATATATCAGAGTCCTAAGCAGATACCAGCTTGCTGAATTTGAGGTACGGGTATGGCTTATTGTTGATTAAACTGTATATCTGGTTAAAGATGAAAACTAATATAAAATATTAATGTGGGGATGAAGCTTTGCGTGCTCGGTAACCTTTGCCCTGAAACTGTTGAGGAAGCTATTGCTATGGTCCCATCAATCAAGGTAACAAATATTAATATTCTTATACTAGCTCCTGTCGTCCTCATGGTGTATGCAGTAAGATGTATGTTCATGCTTAATCTCTTAGGCACATTTGGAATATGAATAATTTATGCGAGGACCCTTTTTTTTTCCAGTATTTTGGGTTATCGACCCTTTCCCTGCAACCAAACGACACCTTATCCCGTATACATGTCGTATTACCTTTAGTTACAGTCCACTTTAGGAAATGTTGGTTTGTTGGACTCGCGTCTAATGCTTGTTTCGCTAGGGTTCATGATCGCCAGGTAAAAGTGTATGGAGATCCCCGAAACTGTATGCCATTTTGAAGCTGACGGACGCCCTCAACTTTTGTTTGTTTTATATAAGTTAACTGCTTTGGGCCCCTTTTCTGCTGTCAAACTAGCAGGCGAAGCCATTAACTTCAACAGAATGCTCAATTCGGCTGACAAATTATGTTATAAAATAATAATCGAAACGAGCAAATGCTGAGGGACAATTAAGCAAACAAACAACAAAAAGAAGAAAAGGTTCAGGAGTCTTATCTAAAACGGCATATAGTTACGGGGTGCTCCATACATTCTTCCCTAATCGAATCTGAACTGAAGCGTTTCGTAATTCTCACTATGTAAATTTGCCTACGCTCTTCTAAGCGTGCTTCTCTTTCGTGCTTTCTGCGACAGAACAAAGGGCGGATTCAGGAAGATGATCAAATCGAGAAGCTGCTGAGCGATCTTTCCCTAATAAAGAAGTTCGAGTAGCTCATCTGCGTGTTCGATGTACTATGCAGACGTCGCCTCGATGTATGCCTTTAACTTTCGAGGTACTTTTCGCGCCCTTGATACTCTCGATAAGTTATGTAACTTAGCACTACACCAATTTAGGCCTGTTTTTGTATGTTCACGGACACCGGCAATGTGAAGCAACTATCCATCATCTGAAGGAACTTCCTTCTGCTTGATATTTCTGAGTGGTGTTTTTCACACTGGAGTTTGATGGTGGCTGCCCTCTATTGTATAATTACAAGTTCCAATTTAAATTTTCAAATTTTTTGTTTCTAAGACTCTGGAATCTCAATTTAGTTTGTGTCATAACAAAAGCTTCTGATTTTCACTAGATGCTGCAGCACCTAATGGGCTAGATTTAAAAAACAGGGTATACATGCACTAAATCATGATTTGTTGGTTTCAAATACTGTGATTCAGCTTGCATTCCACTCTCTTATTAATGAGATGAACATGAGTTGCTACTGAATGAAAAGTTGAAAAAATTTCAGTAAATTCAAATCTTAATTTAATAATTAAAATTTATAAAATATATGTGTTTTTATATTTGTGTTGACTTAAAATTCAAATAGTAAAAATTTGTAATATATATATATATATATATATATATATATATATATATAGAGTTGTGCTGGAATGTTATTGATAGCACCAGCCCAACTTTGCCACCCATTTTGTAGCCTTTGGATCGCATTGAGATTTGTGCAAGCTCTTTAATTAAAAAGAAAAGTTTTTTATTTTTTTTTATTTTATTTTTTTTACTTTTTCTTTTTTTTTTCATTAAAGAGCTTTCACGAATCTCAATGCGATTCAAAGGCTATAAAATGGATGGCAAAGTTGGGCTGGTGCTATCAATAGCATTCCAGCACAACTATATATATATATATATATATATATATATATTCAAGCTATCTAAGTAGAACACAAGCATGCCGATCCCAACTTCTGCTAGGCTCGTTAAGATTTCGAACTGAAAAATTCAACTCATATTTAACACGTTTATTAAATAAGCGATCAATTTCAAACTTGTTTCAAGTTGAATACAAATGCACTGGCCCACAAATAGTGAGCTGGAGACTCGTTTATTAAATAAGCGATCGATTTCGGGCTCATTTCAAGTTGAACACATTTCAAGTTGAACACAAACTGGTTGAACACATTTCAAGTTGAACACAAACTGCTTCGCAAATAGTGACCTATAATTCATTGGTGAGATTGGTGTAAGGATTGTTTAGTTGCATGCAGTTGTTATTGCACAGTAATTATAACGAAATACAAATTCAAATACAGCTCTTGATTCAAAACATTTGAATTCAATTATTATAATTGAAACTATACGAAAATATTTAACTATATATAGCAATTGCCCCTACACTTAGATTAGTCGTAATTCCAACTGCAGTAATTAGATAAGAGTAATTTTAAATAGACAATTTTTTTTTTTTTCTGCATAGGAAATCTTGGGCAACTCAATACATGAAGTGTGATAAAATTTTGTGAATGCTCTTCTAAATCGTATACAATAAAATAAATTATTTATAATTACAGTATTTTTTTATTATATTTATTAAATAAGATGTATGTAATTACAACAACTATACTATTTGTCTCTCCTTTTTCATTTATTGAATCTTTTCTTATATATATCCTTTCTATCGCTTGAATATCACTTTGTTTGATTTTTAAAGCACTGTAACATACAGGAAGAGACGCGTAGGAAAGATAAGTTCAATAGAATATTTTCACTACATCAAAACTATGTTATAGTGATATTTTTAAGTATTTTTAAAATCTGAAAAAAATATC
>CM055065.1:48931225-48939069 GCA_029204045.2 Tillandsia leiboldiana
ATGGAGCTTTATAGACTTCAAGCTCTCAATATGAAATCTCATAGAGCTATGATGAGAATCGGATTTGAGATCTCATGGAGCTTTATAGACTTCAAGCTCTTAATATGAAATCTAATGGAACTATGATGAGAATCGGATTTGAGATCACATCACAATAATTATGCTTGTTGCTTCCCTATGAAGAGGGGGGGAGGCACAGCGCGACACCTCAAATGCACAGCAGGTTCGGAGGCAGCTTAGGAGCACCCGAAGCATAAAACGACGCCACATCAACAAAATCAACGGCAGGATGACACGTTACCCTAACAAAACTAAGGAATAACAGGTTTGGAGGCAGCATAGGAGGACCCGAAGCATAAAACGACGCCACATCGGCAAAATCAACGGGAGAACGACACGTCACCCTAACAAAACTGAGAAATAGTTATCAACAGGAGAACGACACGTCACCCTAACAAAACTGAGAAATAGTTATTGTATATATATATAATAACAAGTTCGGAGGCAGCATAGGAGGACCCGAAGCATAAAACGACGCCACATCGGCAAAATCAACGGGAGAACGACACGTCACCCTAACAAAACTGAGAAATAGTTATTGTATATATATATATATATATATATATATATATATATATATATATATATATATATATATATATATATATATATATATATATATATATAAGGTAGGCTGAAATACTATTAATAGTATAAAATTATTGATACTATTAAGTTTTTAACCGTTGAATTAAAAGATGTGTGGTTGAGATGATAGTGGGCCCCTTGGGTTTAATGGGTAGTTGGAAAAATAATAAAATCTAATGGGTGAAAATAATTAAAGGGGTTGATCTAAGGGTAGAAAACTTAATACTATCGATAGTATAGTAGCCAGACTATATATATATATATATATATATATATATGTAGAGAGAGAGAGAGAGAGAGAGAGTCCGGTTATTATGTTTATACAAGCACCAAGCAATTAGTACTTGTAAGTTTTCTACCATTAGATCTACCTTTTGACTAATTTCACCTCTTAGATCATTCTATTCCACTAATCAGTCACTTAACCCACGGATACTTTCCTCGGTGGGGTTGCGCCTCTCGAGTGCCACTCAGGAGTTGGGCATGTTACTTTGCTATCGCGATTTATCGACGCAATCCCTCTGGCTGGGCCAGTTTTGGAAGTCACGGACGCCCTACGTAAGTCCCGTCCTCTTGTGGATGTGTGGCAGTAGGTGGGCGCAGGTTTGACTGGACCCCATGTGGCAGTCACTGTGATTGGGTTGATTGAGTATTTGGGTTAGAGTCGATGCATCATTTTTATCTGTATCACCCTTTGAGCATTGTAGATAGAGGCATGATAGATGTAGACTCTTTCCAGCTTATCTTTCCATTATTACAGTTTTCCTGTTATCTTATGCCTCTAGTAGACTTAGATGGCAGACCGTCGGGCTTGGTAGCGGTACCCACTGAGAACTACTGTGGGATGTAATTCTCACACCTGTCGTTGTGACTTTTTCCAGGGACCCCTTTTCCAGTTCCTGCTGTTCTAGTTACTGACCCTTCTATTGCTGATCAAGGTGAGAGAGTCGCGAGCTAGTTCCCTACTCGTCCTTGGAGTATAGCTGTACCCCTTTTGGAGCTTAGTAGTACAGT
Organism: Tillandsia leiboldiana; assembly: GCA_029204045.2. Taxonomy (NCBI): domain Eukaryota; kingdom Viridiplantae; phylum Streptophyta; class Magnoliopsida; order Poales; family Bromeliaceae; genus Tillandsia; species Tillandsia leiboldiana. The sequence continues at coordinate 48,932,888 of CM055065.1, forward strand.
CTGCTGGATTATTGTTGTTAGTTAATTTTGAGGGTTTTATTGTTGAGAGACTTTTGTAGTGAGGTTCAGACTTGTACTTTTGGAGTTGTATTATTTTATTTCAGTAGTCTACTTTTCAGCTCTGATATCTGTATAGCTGTAGTATCCTTCTTTTTGCAGGTTAGACGCTTCGTCTATACGGGGCTTCCCGTATGGGCGGCGGATCTGTTGGCGGGCCCGGGTCGCAGTTTCGACCCCGGGGCGTGACATATATACTTTTAAAAGCACAACTCTATTCATGCTTGTGAATTTTTTACCATTAGATTTGTATTAAGATTTGTGCTTTTGTAAAGTCAACTAAAAAAAGAGAAATATAAAATAAAAAACACAAATCCCAATACAAATTCAATGGTAAAAAATTCACAAGCATGAATCTGCTTGTGTTTTTAAAAATATAGCTCTACTATATATATATATATATATATATATATATATATATATATATATATATATATATATATATATATATATATATATATATATATGGGCAATGCTACTTGTACACCCCATATGGGGTGTACATCACACACCCCACCCCATCCAAGGGTGGGGACTAACCTACCGGTCACTTCGAAGTGACCAGTGAAATTCACCCCACCAATCGTGTAAGATGTACACCCCACTTGGGGGTGTACAAAAAATATTTCTCTCTCTCTCTCTCTCTCTCTCTCTCTCTCTCTCTCTCTCTCTATATATATATATATATATATATATATATATATATATATAGTAGAGCTTATATACTTTCCAAAGCACAAGACCAATTATATTTGTAAATTTTTACTATTGGATTGGCATGGAGATTTGTGTTATTATACTTTTAAAAAAATATGTAAGCTCTACTATATATATATATATATATATATATATATATATATATATATATATATATATATATATATATATATATATATATATATATATATATATATATAGAGAGAGAGAGAGAGAGAGAGAGAGAGAGAGAGAGCTTGTGTGTTTTTAAAAACACGGAAGTCCCGCGTTTCCAAGTTGTTTTCGATGTTGGGACTTCCGAATGGACGATCGGCCATATAAAATTTGATCTAGATCATTTAAAATCTTAGAAATTAAATTTTTTGAATTTTCGATATCATTTGCCTAGTGATCAAAGTGGCTCAAAATCAACAATTTAATTTTAATGATCGTGGTGAACCGTTTGCAGGTTTAACGGTGTAGAAATATCCAAATCGATCACGAAAAATTTTAATAGAAATTTTTTTATACTATATATAGAACATGATCAATATCTTTGATCTAAAATTTTAGTATCATATCATCACATTTTGTGATATTTTTATTTTCAGCTGTTAATTTTAAGCCATTTCGATCACTAGATAAATAATATCGAAAATTCATAAAATTTATTTTCTAGATATTTTAAATATTCTAAATCAAATCTAATAAAATCGATCATCCATTCGGAAATCCCAATATTAAAAATAACTTGGGAACATGGGCGGTTTCATGCTTCTAAAAGTACACAACTCCTGCTCTATATATATAGGAAAATGCTACTTGTACACCCGTAAGAGGTGTATATCTCACACCCCCACCCATCTAAGGGTGGAGGTGTGATGAGGGGTCACTTGATGTGACCCGTAAAAAATATCGCCACCATTAAAGAGGTGGAGATGTAAGATGTACACTCTTTCGGGGTGTACATGTAGCATTGCTCATATATATAATAAAAGAGAGAGAAAGAGAGAGAGAGAGGGGGAGAGAGAGAGATGAGATGGATAAGTATTTTTCAGCTAAAATATTAGTTTTTATAATATTTTTGGGGCAACCAAACGTTTTGATTCCAATAATATTAAAAATACTAATTAAAATAAATAAAATTAATAATCATATGAAAGGTTCCGAAACTTCATAGACAAGATTAAAAGATATCAACACATCTCAACATTTCTAAATGAACTGAACTGAAAAAAAATTTCTTCAAATTTTATTAAATTTCTATTTAAATTTGGTGTCAAACAGAATCGAATATATATATATATATATATATATATATATATATATATATATATATATATATATATATATATATATATATATATATATATATATATATAGAGAGAGAGAGAGAGAGAGAGAGAGAGAGAGAGAGATAATTGAGCTTTTATATTTTTAAAAGTATCAAATTATTAGTGCTCATAGGTTTTAGCCCTTGAATTAAAGGATGCATGGTTATAATAATAATAGGCCTCTTAGGTTAAGTGAGATAGAAGCATCTAAGAGATGAAATTAATCAAATGGATAGATCTAACGGTAGAAAACTTACAAGCACTAATTACTTGGTGCTTGTATAAGTATAGTAACCGAACTATATATACATATAATTTAAAATATTTTAATTAAGATTTATGCATGACGGATATTTTTATAAGTTACGCATGTCCGTATAAGACTTATATCAAATATGGACACTTATTGGATGTGCGTTTAATACGGATTCATAGCGCATATAATTTTAAAAATATAAAAATATTTTTATTTTACTTCTTTTACGCATACATAATATAAATTGATGAATATTTTAATTTTTTGATGAATTCATACAAATTATTTTCGAATAATATAAATAAATTATATATGATATAAAAATTTTCTGAAAATATATAAACTATCAATAAAATTTTTATAAATGTTTATTCGTATAAAAAGTATAATAATATTATATTAATACTATAATATTTTATTAGTGTAATTTATATATATCGTATTCTTATTCTAATATTTTAAAATATGTTGAGTCAAATTTTATCGTGTCTAATATTCTGTATCAATATATGTAATGTCTAAATTGACACCAATGATTGCATGTTGATAGCTAACCCGTGAACTTTGATGCACTCCCCTTTATTATTATTATTATTATTATTATGAGCAATGCTACATGTACATTCCGAAGGGGTGTATATCATACACCTCCATCATTTTAATAGTGACGATATCTTTTACGGGTCACATCGATTGACCCATCATCACACCCCACCCATTGGATGGGTGGGATGTGTGATATACATTTCATTTTGGGTGTACAAGTATCATTTCCCTATTATTATTATTATTACTATTATTATTATTATTATTTTTTTTTGTCCTAAGCTTCAGTTGTTTTCTACAGGAGAAAGAAAAATTCAAAACACATCAAAAAATAAAAAATACAACAATCAAATCAAAATCGCCTCGTACTAAATTGAGCTATGCTACATGTACACTCTATTTTAAATGTATATTCTACACCTAGTCCATTCTAAGGTAGGCATTCATTCACTCACTTTGAAGTGACGAGTAAAATTTATCCCATCCTAGAATGAATGGGGTGTAAGATATACACCTTAAATAAGGTGTACATTTAGCTTTTTCCTACTGATATCTTATTCAGATGCCCGTGATATGCTATCACGTGTTGGTTTAGCACTAAAATTAATAAACAATTTTTTAAAAAAACAAATCGCGGAAGATAAAATTATTAAATTTAAGTTCAAATAAATTTTGAAAAAAATAATAATATTATATTTCAAATATTTTTTTGCACAGTATTTTTTATATCCAATTTTAATTATTATTATTTTTACTATTTTTATTATTTCATCAAATTAAACAAATACCAATGTCGGCAATTCCAGATTATAATTTTATTTCTATTTTTGATTATTTTAAAATAGCCAACTATTGCATACTTAAAAAAAAAAATATCTTAATATTTGTTATTCTTAAAAGTAAACTGGGCTAAAGCTAAGACTTTGCAATTTTATTTTTTGTATGGATACATTTGTAATTATTCCCCCAAAAAAATAAAAAAAAAAAATAAAAAATAGAGCAACTAGCATTTTTTAAAAATATTTAAAATATCTGATCTTTCATATCCGGTCTGAACCTATTCCAAACTCGGATCGAATCGAACTCGATAAAAAATAAATAGTATACGAATACAATTAATTATGTATTAAAATTTTGAATATGCGTCCGAATATTTTATACTCATATCGATTTGGAGCTAATATAGACTCGATCTTTTAATGAATAAGGTCCAAAATAATTTTCAAATTCGGATCCAAATTGGAATTCTATGAAATAACCGATAATAATATCGGATGGAGGATAATAATATTTTTATAATTTTTATATTTATAAAATATAATATACCTTTTCGTATTCAAATATTTTATTTTTTTTTAACAAATTTATTAGGCTAAGTGCAACGTATTATACAGCGTGTTTTTTTACATTAAAAAATTTATGGTTGTCCATAAATCACTTAATATAATTTAATATAATTTATGAAATATATATATATATATAGAGAGAGAGAGAGTCCGGCTAGAATACTATCGATAGCATCAAGTAATTGGTGCTATCAAATTTTCTGCTGTTGGATGAAAAGATATGCGGTTGGATTATAGTGGTCCCCTAAAATTTTTACTATTCAACCAACCACCTAGTAAACCCTAGGGGACCACTATCATCTTAACCATACATTTTTAATCCAAAAACTAAAAACTTGATAGCAACACATTTTTTAATCCAAAGGCTAAAAATTTGATAGCACCAATGACTTGGTACTATCGATAGTATTATAGCCTAATTCGGCTACTGTGCTTGTACAAGTACCAAGTAATTTGTGCTGGTAAGTTTTCTACCATTAGATCTAACCCTTTGATTAATTCTACCCCTTAGATCATACTATTCTACCAACCACCTACTAAACCCAAGGGGCCCACCATCATCCTGGGGTAAAAAACTCACAAGCACAAATAACTTGGTGCTTTTACAAGCATAGGAGCTCAATTATATATATATATATATATATATATATATATATATATATATATATATATATATATATATATTATGACTACTATACTCTCATGAGTATAGATTTTTTCGTACTCATAACTTTTTTGTCTTTGGATGAAGGGACGTGCGGTTAGGATGATAGTGGTTCTCCTAGGGTTTAGTGGGTTGTTAGTGAAATAGTATAATTTTTAGAGGATCACTATAATTTTAACCGCACATTCCTTCATCTAAGACTGAAAATTTATAAATATAGTAGCTGGACTCTCTCTCTCTCTCTCTCTCTCTCTATATATATATATATAAAAGTATTCATATTCGATCTAGACTCAATACAAATTCGATCTATGCCCCGTCTTAAACAGATAATATACGAGTAGTCATTATCCATATCCGTTCAAATAAATCTAATAAATATATTAATAACTTAAGTATTTAGATTCGGGCCCGATCTGAAGTTAAATGAATAAGGTATAATTTTTTTTCTTATATTTTATTTAGGTAATTTTTGGTTCGGTAGCAAGGTCTTGTTCTCCAAACGCGTTTGGTTATAAATGAAAACAGTAGTTCTCGTTTTTTTAAAACAAGCTAATATAAAGTTAAAACAGTAGTTCCAATTTTTTTTGAAACAAACATATTCTCACTTGAGAATAAAACTCACTTGAGAATAAATTTAATTAAAATAAATTTAACTTTAATTATCTTATAACTTTTTAATTAATTTAATATTTTAACTAATCTAATTATTCTATTAATTAATTATCTAACTATTAGATAACTTACTAATTAATTTATTAAATTATTTATTAATAATACTTATTATTATTAATTATTTACTAATAATTAATTAAATAAATTAAATTATTATTTAATTAATATTTTATATTAATTAATTAAATAAAATATAATTATTTTAAAATTATAATACTACTCATTTTTCAAGTAAAACTCAATTTTTATCCCAATATAAAATTAATTTTATTTTTATTTATTCTTAATTTTATATTTATTTTTAAAATAAATAATTTAAATTTATATGTGAATTAAACGCAGTTTTGAAGTACAAATACAGTATATCAACCATCCAAGATCCACCCGGAGATTTTTAGCATTTTCCAAAAAATAAAAAAATAAAAAAATTGTCTAAAGCAACAACAACTGCCAAAGCCCGGGAAGCTCCTCTCTCTCTCTCTTTCTCTCTTTCTCTCTCTCCATTGCTCTCTCACTTTCTCTCTCTACTCTGCTCTCTCTCTCTCTCCTCTCTCTCTCTCTCTCTCTTCTCTCTCTCTTCTCCATTGCTCTCTCACTTTCTCTCTCTA
>CM055065.1:48939079-49139079 GCA_029204045.2 Tillandsia leiboldiana
ACAGATTATATATGAAATGACAGTTTTGCCCTTTCAAAAATATCCCTCCAAAAAATAATACAAAAATATCTGAAAGAGTAAAAAAATAAATTTACCTCACTAACTAATCAAGATTAAGTATTTAACCTATGGTTAACTAAATTTTTCTAACAGAGATAGACGGTATAGATATATATGAATAACGTTGGACTTTTGAAGGGATAAATATGAAAAGTTGAACTTTGTAAGAATATATTTGCTATTCGATATGTTTACAGGGAGCCGTATGCAATTAACCCTAAAAATTATGCTAACTAACTAATGAGCCCTACAACATTTACTATTTATTGATGTTTTTGTCCTACCTGCTACAGTTTTAGAAAAGCAATGTGGGCTTCACAAAAGTTGATAAAATGTATGGAAGATTGACTCAGTGATATATTTATAAGGGGCAATTTTCTATATACCTCTAAAAATTTTTCTGCTTTTAGATTTACCCCTAATATTAAAAACTACCCTTCTTACGTTTCAACTTCTTTCTAAAATATCCCTGAAGTTAAACTCTGTTAGTGTACCGTTTGGAGCTGCAACTATCTGTGTGAAATTACTATTTTGCCCTTTCAAATATATCCTTCCACCATAACCAACTTTTCTTATGTACCCTTAAAATTTTCAATAGTTTTGGTAGATAGGGACAAAATAGGTATATCTGATTGTTTTCAACTCCGATTATTATTTAACTCTAGTTTAACCCTAGTTAACTTAACAAAGGGAAACGGTAGGGGTATTTTTAATAACGGTAGAACGTATGAAGGGTATATTGGAAAGAAAAAAATAAGAGGGGTAAATCAGATATTTCTTCAGATTTCAGGGGTACACAGGCAATTATCTCTATTTATAAATTAGTGGAGTTTTAGTAGAGTAATAATGCTATGCACGCTCTTTGGAGTAGACGAGAGTAGTATTTGATGTGATTTGAGTAAATCTTATGATAGCATAGTTTCTACGGTCCAGATTTTACTTCCATCTGAAGAGTTCTGATCAATATTGTTTTTGTTGGTTGGTAGTTGACTTCTACTACTTCACTACTGGGACCTTTTACTCAGTAACCATTGGAAATGGAGGAGGCTTTACTGCAGGTAAGGTAGACTTTTATATTGGTAGGATTCTAATTTTGGGCTTTTGAATGTGCAACTCATTCACTGTTTGTTGGTTTATATAGCAATGAATCTGGCTCTCTGTAAGGAATTAAATGTTAGATGTCCCCCGACAAGATTTATTGACCGTAAATACGTCGTTGAGGTTGGATATTAAAATCAGTGAGGGTAGTACTTCCACAAAGTACATGATGAGGGGAAAGAGATATAATGAGAAATTTACCACTTGTGATGGCTCCATGGTTTGTGTTAATGGGATGTAAAATTAGAAATATTTTATAGAAGGGAAGTTGGATTATATGGTATTTGTAGAAAGGCTACTTATTAGATGATGCGTGGTGGTTATTAAAGTTGATTGTAATTCACTTTGGACTTTGGGGAGGCCTCGATATAGCTTCTTATTTACGGTGTCTGGACCAAGGTTTTAAGTATCCATCGGCACGGGCCGTATCTACCGTGCCGTACCGTGCCGTACCGTGCCAACAAGATACCGGCACGATACAGCTCCCGTGTCGATGACACGGTTCAAAACCCTTTTTTCTTAAAATTACTAAGTATTTTTCTTAATAAAGTTCAAAATATTTGATAAAGATACATAATAAGCAATTAAAAAATTTTGTTGCTAAAGAAATTAAATATTTCATGCCATTATGTGTCGGCACGCATGTATTTTTTGTGACCGACACTCATCGGCATGGCTCGGCACGCACCGTGCCGGCAAGTTTTCGGCACGACCCCGTGCCACGGCACTTAAATCCTTGGTCTGGACGAAGGGGAGCTTTATTTGCCACAAGAACAGATGGGTGGAGGTCTTTCGGCGCAGCCAGTGTGGTTCATTGATCAGATTTAGTCCAGCCCAGCTCTGGAGTGTTTGAGTAGAGCTGTCTGAAGAAGTAGTAACAGCATTTTTGAAGTCCTCTCAATAGATTCACCTCGCAGCTGAGTACAAGCTTCCAATCGTAGCTTTTGTCTCTGAGCTCCAAAAGCTTACTTCAGCTTCCCACCAAAGCACAACCTCAGCTTTAGTTTGCCAAACGCATGGCTGCTGCTTCTTGGAGTGGAGAACCTGCTCCAAGAGCTAAGCCGAACCTCTACTTACTGCTATTCATCATCTGATTTGCTGTTAAATTTACACAGGGTCCTATTGGATTGATGGAGAAAGCGGGCAATGTGGTTTTGGATATTGAAAGTCTTGCACAACCACCGGATAAATGTTGCACCGGGAGCCCAAAAATGAGCGTGAGTTTGATTTTAACCCTTTTTCGTCTCGCCTTCTTTGTTGCCTTTGTTTGGCTCTCAATCCTCTGTAAGTTTTCTATCTGTGGATAATCTATAGTTTTCAATTGGCAGAGAGCTCTTTCTCGTAAGGGTTCAAATCGCGTGGAGAGACGAAGTGGGGAGGAGCATGAAATGGATGAGGCATCTAAGAAGCTTCTAGTTAAAGGTATAAGCTACTTGAATTTCTTCGGCCAAAAAGATTCTGTCATTTTAGAACTATTTGCTATTGATATTTTCCAACTATAAATTTATTCTTATGTAGCGCAGTTTATTGTATTAAAAAGGCCATTAATTAGAAACTGCTCCTTTTGTTGATTTGAGATAATTTTATTTTGTTTTTACTGTACTTTTGACCTTATTGATCTCGTCGGATTATTGTTTTGCTATTAATAAATGAATTTATCACATTTTTTCTCAAAAATAAAAAGTTAGAAAGAAAAAGGATGGAAAGAGCTGTGTTCAGCTTTTGCACTGCTTGCATACACTCCAATAATGTAAAACTACCGAATTAAATAGTCCTAAACCAATGCAGTTTGTGGAACTAAAACTCCAATAATGTAAAACTATTCCTTGTGTTAATTTAAGATTCGTGAGTTTTTAGTATTTGGTTGGACCTCGCTGATCACACCCAAAAATGTAATATTGAAACCATTAAATGATCTGCTGTAAATCTGGCATGTGACAGCCATTTTGTGTCTTGATTGTCATTCTTTGCGCAGTCGTGGCATCTCAGCTGGATCAGCTGAAGCTGCCGCTGGTGCCAAATAAAGCTCTTGCAGCAGCACAACCAGCAGCTGGTAGCCCGGTAATAACTGATTCCGGAGAGGGAAGGAACAAGAGATTTCATCGCTTAACAGCGATCCACCCTCGGAAAATACTTCTTCTGTTTGCAACTGTGTAAGTCTTGCCAACCTTCTTTTTACTGTATTTATCGAGTTTATGAAGAACAGCTGATTTTGCAGTACTATCAACTTAGGGGCTGTTTGGGTCCGCTTGAGAGGGCAACTTTTTACTGTAGCAGATACAGTAGCTTCAAATTAGAGAACAACTACTCTTGTGGTCCAAAAAGTTTATTTTAGCTCTTTTCCGCGTGAAATCCTCTGGACTCTTTGTTAGCCAAATGCCTATTTTTTCTTTGGAGCACCGTTTCTGTCTTCTTCTATAGTAGAGAAGCTGTTCCTACAGCTTGGTCAACAATATTCTATCAGTGATCGTTGTTGGCTATTTATTTATGGGTTAAAAATAGGTCCAACTCCTGCTCGTGACAATAGGCCCAGGAGACTAATAAGTTGAGTTGGGTGAGCCCAATAAGTTGAGTGGGGCTGCGGTCCACAATAGACCTAACGGCAAGAGACCCAACAATAGACCCAACGTCCAAGTGGGTTGAGTCCGGTCGAGACCCGTGGGCGCTGTGTCTGTACGCTTTAAGTGAATTGGTTGCGTATTTCTAACAGCTCGAGCTTTTGGGATTAATGGTTAGCGCCAACGATCCGACAATCGTAACTTGGGTTAAAGCTTTTCAGTTGATGGCCGAAGGCCCATCTCATGGAATTGGCTGATGCTACTGGATTATGCAGGCTACAACTTTGATCGATATTTCGATGAAGCATGCAAATTATAACTAGTGAAGGGAAAGTAGAATATAATAGTCAGGATGTCAGTACATGTTCAGCAATCAGTCTTTTTTACTAGGTAGATTCTTCGGAGGCTCACAACACTTTCCATCACTTGCCAACTACCATGATTGTGTCTCTTGAACTACCGGACCGCAAAATGTTGATGGACTTTGTTACTTTTGGTTGGCATCATTTGCACCTTGACCTACTAAGCAATTCACCTTTTGTGACCACCGCCATGAGCGTCACTTTTGATAGATCAAAAAGCTATAGGCGAAGGGCCTGTTGTAGAGAGTCTTGGCGCGGAGTATGTGCAGAAATGCTATTTGAAAAGACCCTAGCAGTTGTTTTCATTAAAATCAATCCAACAGCTTTATGCTGTAGCTTAAAGTAGATGCGTCGATTGTAAGCTTCAGCTTTTGCGGCCTAGATGCTCATCTTAGCTTCTTGTCAAAGCGAGAAAATTTAGATTTTTGGTCACTAAATGCTCGTCTTTTGTTTCTTTCAGTAGAGAAGCCGTTTGAGAACCTTGCCAAAGTAATAATTTTATGTACTAGCCTGGAGAGCGGCATATCATTAATCATGATTCATCCTACATTTGATGTCCGTGGCATTTCCTACTATGATAATTTGAATCATTTATGATCTAACCACTTTATTTCGGCGCCCACGTAGAGCATTATTACTTTCGATCGAGTGAAGGTTGTTACTTGAGCTATTTCCATTGCAGCATATCTCCTTTACTGATGGAAGAGGATACCACCCTAATTTTCTCAACTATTGCAAGTAAAAGGGCAGGTTATCCTTGTTGGCTATTTATTTATGGGTTAAATAGGTCCAACTTCCTGGCTCGTGACAATAGGCCCTGGAGATTAATAAGTTGAGTTGGGTGAGCCCAATAAGTTGAGTGGGGCTGCGGTCCACAATAGACCTAACGGTAAGAGGCCCAACAATAGACCCAACGTCCAGGTGGGTTGAGTCCGGTCGAAACCCGTGGGCGCTGTATCTGTACACTTTAAATAAATTGATTGCGTATTTCTAACAGCTCGAGCTTTTGGGATTAATGGTTAGCGCCAACGATCCAACAATTCTAACTACAACATGTTGTGGCGCTAACTGTTAATTCTAAAAATTCGAGTTGTTAAAAAAAAGACAACCAATTTACTTAAAGTGTACAGATACAGTACCAACGAATCTCGATTGTGACTCAGCCCAATCTGTTTCACGCCAATTCGAATATGACTCAACCATTTTTGTTGTTAGACTTTTAAGGCTTTTGATGAACACGCACAACCTTTTACTGTCGAGTTAGTGGATTTATTCTTAGAACAACTAACAATTCTAGCAAACTGCAAATTCTCCTTTTCTTTTCTTGTCCTTTTTTGTCCCCCTCAAGTAGATTTATCAGTACAGCAATTTTTCGCAGGTCGAGCATGGGGACGATGATTCTCATATATTTCACACTTGCCATAAATCGACGAGGCGGAGCTTAACAGCTGTAAGCTGTCGGCAGTATTAAATTCTCCACTTGTTTTTCTCGCCGATTCGATCGCAGATCACAGAAGCGCAGCGAGAAGCAAGAAGCAGTTACTCCTATTTACTACCTACTGAGGTGCTCAGAAGTGTTTTCGGCCCCACTTCTTCCACATCTTTTGAGCATTATTATTGAATGACGGTGGAAGCCATTTACGGAAAATGACTGCACCCTCTGTCTCTCTTGGGTTTATTTTCAGAGATTCTGTTTGTAGTAACCAAACTTTAGATTTGGAAGCAGTAAATGCAGTTGATTTCATTTTAAGTTCTTAATTTACACTCTTGGAATTGGCTTGTGATTTACTGTTAGAATAATATTCAAATTTTCTAAAACCCTCAATAATTATTTTTATTATTTTATTATTAATTTTAATTTATTTAATTCTATTGATTCTCATTTATTATCATTTAATTCTTATTAATAATCTAATTAATTTTGAACATTTTTTTTAAACTCAATGTGAGCTTTAATTGCTCTCATCATAGTGATGTGAATGTTGGACAACATTCACCTTACACCTATATATATAGTGTTGTATATATGTTTACAAATATATATACACACACTCATACACATACACAAGCAATTGATTCTTATTTTGATTTTATTTTCTTATATTGTTTTATTATCGGGTGTTGAAAGAAATTTCGTCAACCTCTTCCGCGGTAGTGCTCGTAGGAAGGGGAGTTCCGGTCGTACATTGGGGTGGTATTTCCGATTAATCCGTACGAAGGACGGAAATACGCCTTAAGGCAGTGCCTCGCACGCTTCCGGATCAATTTTATTTCGATTTATTTTTATCTACAATTTTTAGAATTTCATAGCGATTAAAGGTAAGTTCTGTTATTCAAATTTTAACATAAACTAGTTAGAAAATTAGTGCGATTATTTTTCTAACATTTACTACAATACCAGAGGATTTAAGGGGGTGGTTATGTTGGCTCAAAGTATCAACATTTTGTTTTTTGGCGGGAGGTTAAGTTGGACTGAATCACGTTTGAAATGAAAAGAGGTCGAATTAGATCGAGTAATGTTCGAAGTGACATAAGATTAATTAGGTCGAATTATAATTGAAATTTATAAATAGCTTTAAGTGAATTAGCTGTATCTCTTTAATAGCTTATTTTACGTGAATTAGCATTATTTTTTTAATAGCTTAAATTTTTGAGATTAATGTTTCGCACCAATGATACGAAAGTTTGATTTTTGCAAAACTATGAATTTTTTTTTTTTTTTGGAAAGAAAGTTATTTTTCTTGTGTAAAAACACTATTTTTCATATTTTTTAATTTTAGAATAAAAAATTCAAATTCACAAAATAAAAAATGCTATTTTTTTAAAAAAAAATTCTAGAAAAAATTATTTTTTTGGGAATCAGAACATTATTTTTGAGATATTTTTTGGAAGGAACAAATAAATAAATAAATAAATAAATAAATAAATAAATAAAAACCCTAATTTTCTGTTCTTTTGACTGGTAAAGGCAAAATAGACGATTAGTCCCCCAGCTTTTGGCATATTTCAATTACAACATGACTTCCAATAACAACAGAAGTATGAGATGTAGGAGGGTTTTGAGAATTTATAGATCCGTTTGGATTCGGTATAGAATCGGGAATAGGAGAGATATTCCTTTTATTCTTCCAAATGTACCAAGAATCAATCGGTATAGCTTGTATTGGTACAACTAGAATAAGTGAGAATTACTATTCTCACTCTTTCCAACCACCCTCTTATTTTTTTTCTTAAATATCCTCCCACGTCTACCTAGGCACCATCTCTCATCTCATTATTACATAATAAAGTTTGAGGGCAAAAAACTTAATTTACCTTAATTAAAACTCTTTATTTCTCTTATTACTCATTCTCATACCAAACATAAAATTTCTTATTCCTAGAACTATTCCAAACGTTTTTTTACATTAGTTCCGTACTTTATACTTATTTCTGAAATAGCTAGTTCTGTCTTATCCCTATAACAAACGGATAATGTAAGTATTTTGTAACGACCCGGCCCACTAGCAATAATAACTCGTTGGGTCCAACGAGTTATTATTGCTAGTGGGCCGGGTCGTTACATTTGGTATCAGAGCCAATAACCAGCCGGAAGTGTGCGGCGAGTCTCGGCTGAGCCTGGGTCTAGATGACAGGGCTAGCGAGACGAGTCTCACATCGCCTGGTGATCTTGGGCTGCTGTGTGTGTTTGGGCTGACGAGGACGTCAGGCCTAAACGGGAGTTTGTGACGGACACTAGTAATAATAACCGGGCTTAAGCATTTTGGGCTGTGGTTTGGACCCAACGAGTTATTATTGCTAGTGGGCCGGGCCGTTACATATTTTGAGACTAACAGAAATGTTATCATGAGAATCAAATCAATGACATTGATACCATAAATAATAAATTAGCTGACAATTTCATCTGCTGCCAGTGCTGCTCCTTGAAGTTAAAAGACACCAGAGAAATAGAAATGCAGACAATATCACAAACCCTAAATCAAACTACCAACCTGGTGGTGCCACAGTTGCCCATCTCTGCCAACTTCATCAGTGCAGCACTGTGCATCAATTAGGGCAGTGATGGAAATTAATTATTCAGTATTTATTTGTTGGTGAACTTAGCTACTTACTGTAAAGAGTGCAGGTCCCTGACTGGGAAAAGGAAAATTTTATGCTACATGGGCAAATATTCTATGAATAGAAAATAACCTGCTTAATGTTTGCTTTGAAACAAGACCTGAAATAAGATCTTATTCCACTCTTGTTCTAGTTTTGTTTTCCAAGGTTTCGCTTGGTTGGGGTATAAAAGATAATTAGTTGTACCAGAAATAGATATAGATTTTAGAACAAGCTGGAACTAATGTAAATTTGTGTTTAGTTGGATTTTAGGTTAGTAACAGATATAAGAAAAATAGTGTTTGAAAATAATTAAAAAATAAGAGGAATAGATAATTAACTTTTGTGTTAAAACACTGAAATGTCATTCCCTTTTTAGTTTTTTTTTCAAAATTAAAGTTTCAAAATTTATTCAAATTTAAATATTTATTAATTTTAATTTTTATAAAAATTTTAAGTGGGAGCAAAAGAAAAATTAATTTTTAAATTTTAAGTGGGAATAAAAATTTTAATTTTTAAATTTACATAAATTTTAAAAAAAAATTATAAAAAAATTGTATAAATTTTAAAATTTTAAAATTAATATTTTTTTTACAAAAAAAGATAAAATAAAATTTTAAATTTATTAAAAAAAAAAATTAAAAGAATTAAAATTTATAAAATAAAAAATTTAAAAATTCTAATTTACCAAAAATAAAAAAAATAATAAAGTCAAAAGAAGTATGCAAAAAAAAAAAAAAAAAAAAAAAAAAAAAAGTAAAAAAAAAAAAACAGTCTGCCTTGGGAAGGGACATAGAGGGGGCAAGGAGGCTTGTTTGAGGCTTGTTCGGGAGGAGGGGGGAACACAAATCCCCCTGTTACCGGGTTGTCTCGATTTTAACCGGGACAACCCGATAAGGGGGGAATAGGTGTACTAGCCTATTCCCCCCTTAACCCAATAGTGTTTGGGTACAAAGGAGACTTATTCTTTTTTTGTATCCAAACCAAACAGGGTGCAAACGTATTTGGTTTAGATAGAAACAGTAATTCTCATCTTCCTGAAATAAGCTGGTATAAGATTGGAACTACAGTTCCTAAAACAACAATTTCTGAAAGAAACTTGTTCCCGTTTGAGAATAAGATTAATTAAAATAAATATAATTTTAATTATTATATTAACTAATTAATTTATTAAATTATTATTAAATTATTTGTAGTTAATTAAATTATTTATTAACAATACTTATTATTGGTAATTATTTTATCAATTAATATTTAATATTTAGAATTATCTAACAATAGTTAATTAAATAAATTAAATTGTTATTTCATTAATATTTTTGTATTAATTAATTAGATAAAATATTTTTATTTTAAAATTATAATTATTTTATTCTTACTATTCCAATCTAACTATCCAAACACTATTTTTTTCACTTTCAGAAACAACCTAATTTTTATCCAAACGAAAAATTAATTTTATTTTTGCTTGTCCTGGAATTAACAATTCTAGTTCCTACTTATTTCTGAACTTATACATATTTCTAAAATAAACAATTCTAACTTATATTTGAACCAAATATAGCCGTAAGTACAGCATCAGACAACCACTAAAAACATAACTTTATAGTGTGTCCCTTCTTGCATATATCCGTTGAAATTAATTTTTACATTCATTGAATTTGGCTCATATGCAATTATGCATTGATCAAATAATCAAAAAAAAAAAAAATCATAACTAACCTATAGTTATGATCAAATTGAAAAGTCACTTCAATTTTTATTTTTTATTTTTTTATTTTATTTCAATTGAAAAAAGTTCAGGTCTTTGTTCATAATAAGTTTATTTTTTATTTTTTATTTTTTATTTTTTTGGTAATTTTGTGTGTGCAAACGTAGTTTCAGATTTATATTTTATTGGTTGAACTAATTCACACCAAATTGATCAAACGGTGGGAACGACTTTACTACTTTCATCTTTCTACTTCATTTACTCTTTTTTTTTACATTTTTGTTACAACATATAGCTCCCATGCTATTACTGCATTAATAGGTATGTTATTGATGTTCTTGTTGCAGATTTTATTATTGCTATTGCTCTTGATGTTATTGCAGTCAAAGAGAATGTTCTGATAATTAAGTGGTTGGAGGTCTGTAAGACAAAAAAGTTTTTAGTAAATGATGAAGATGCATCTAATCCCAATTAAAATTTTTGATGGCTCAAAATGAGGTATTAGGTAGGCATGCATAGAAATTCATAATAGGACTTGTGTGTTTTTAAAAGTACGGAGGTTTTTATGCTTTTAAGTTATTTTTTATGTTGAGACTTCTGAATGGACGATCAGCTCCGTTAGACTTGATCTAGAATATTTGAAGTATCTAGAAAATAAATTTTATAATTTTTTGATATTATTTATCTAGTAAAAGAAATGATTCAAAATCACCGACCGAAAATAAAAATCTTACAAAATATGATGATATGATATTAAACTTTTAGATCAAAAATATTGATCTTATTTTATATAGTATAAAAAATATTCTATTAAAATTTTACATGATTTGAATATTTTTATAACGTTAAATTTGCAAACAGCTTACCACAATTATTAAAATTATTAATTTTGAGCCTTTTTTATCACCAGACTTTTTTTTTTTGAGAGTAAGTCAGCATGCTGCCGCTTCATTCATGGCGAAAATGAATTAAGCAACTGGGCAGCCGGTCTCTGCAGTAGAGCAGCCGGGCCACAAAAAAAAAAAAAAAAAAAAGAACGTCCTAGGCACAGAACCTGGTCCAATGCGAACGGGAGAGCTTGATTTCAGCAATGATCGCACCCAGGCAACGTTTCTTGTTTTCGAAAGTCCTCCTGTTTCTTTCCAACCAAATGTACCACCAGGTGGTCGCAATGGTGGTTAGAGCCCTTTTTCCCAAAGCACCCTTCTTGAGAGCGCTCGCATCCCACAGTCTGTCAACGGTTGTACTGTTGCGGATCTCCAGTTTGTTTGGCAGCAAGACCTCCAGCAGCGATTTTGCGGAGGTACAGAAAACAAAAAAGTGATCCGCTGTTTCCTCGGGGCCTAGGCAGATGACACAGCAGCTGGGCCCGCTCCAGTTCCTTTTCTGTAAGATGTCCCTGGTCAGGACCCTCATTCTAAGTACCAGCCAAACAAAGATTTTAACTTTCAGCGGTATCTTGATGCTCCAAAGCTTATCGAAGCGGGAGTCTACTTCCCCGCTATCTTGTAAAAAGCGGTACATAAACTTAACTGAGAAGAGTCTAGATTTGGTCCAGTGCCAGAGGTACTCGTCTTTACTGTTTGTGAGGGACAGGCTAGAGGTGGTCGCCTTCAAGTTCCGGATTAAATCGTCTAGACCTGTAGGGCCATTCC
This sequence comes from Tillandsia leiboldiana, assembly GCA_029204045.2. Lineage (NCBI taxonomy): Eukaryota > Viridiplantae > Streptophyta > Magnoliopsida > Poales > Bromeliaceae > Tillandsia > Tillandsia leiboldiana. The sequence goes on from CM055065.1 coordinate 48,950,622, forward strand.
CTAAGCCCTCCAGGATTTTCACCCAGTTCCATCCGTTCCGTCCAACACAGTCTTTCACACGAAAATTTTTGTTGCAAGCCAAATCGAAGATGCTTGGAAATTGGGTCGATAGTGGTGAATTCCCTATCCAAATATCTGACCAGAAGCCTGTCAATTCTTCGTCTCCCATTTGAAGAGCTCCCTTGTGCCTAGCACACTCCTCCACCACTGAGAAAAGGGTTTGAACGAGGACCCTTTGTTCAGGGGTCTTCTGCGTAGATAGTAGAGTCCTTTGAGGAGAGGTCCCCAAGGGGTCGCTTCTGCTGAGAAGTATCTCCACCACCACTTCACCAGTAGAGCGGTGTTCATGCTCTCCAAGTTCATGACACCTAATCCTCCGTCCCTTCTGTTTCGGCAGACTATTTTCCAGCTAACCAGGCAGTTGCCCCCTGACACGGAGCTTCGTCCTTTCCAAAAGAAGGCTCTCCAAAGCGAGTCGATTCTTCTGAGGACCCAGACAGGTGCTCTGAAGACTGAGAAGTAGTAGAGGGGAAGATTCGAGAGCACTGAGTTAACTAGGGTAAGCCTCCCACCTTGTGAGAGTAGTTTTGCTTGCCACCCTGCAATTCTTTGTTTAATCTTGGTGATGATGTGTTGCCAGTCTTCCTTCGGGATATAGCCCTTCTTCAACGGGAGTCCTAGGTATTTGATCGGTAACGAGCCCTGCTTGCAGTCTAGGACCGCCGCAAGCCTCTCTCCTTTATTGTTTCTGTTGCGTAGGTAGAATAGTTGGCCTAAATCTTTTAAATACTTTAATATCAAAACGGTCTGCCAGACAATTAATATCAAAAAATCACAAAATTTATTTTCTAAATCTTTTAAATACTTTAAATCAAGTTTAACAAAATCGATCGTCCATTTGACAATCTCAATATTAAAAACAACTTAAAAATACGTTGGCCTCGTATTTTTAAAAACACACAAATCTAGCTCTAAAAATACATACACACACACACACAATATTTAGGCTTCCTTCAAAATCTTCGCGATGAGGTCGAAAGACACCACCTGAGAAGAGGTCAAAGAGGCATCTTGAGATCGATGTGATGTAAACCCTAGAGAGAGAAAGATAGAGAGAGATTGCGTGTCTTTTGTTCGCTTTGGTGCTACTTCATGGGGCGCGAGGGCGGGCACTTCTTGGAGGAGACGATGCTGTTGTCGTCGTCGACGGCGGCACTGCCATCGCTATCGCCGGAGTTTCTTTTCTCTTCTTTCTCGTCGTCGCCGGAGAGGAGAGAGAAAAACCCTAGTTGGCTTTTTTATTTTTATTTTTTTTGTTAATTTTATACAGTTCTTTGTAAATGAAAAATACTTATACCCGATTACGAGTAACATTACTCTCTGTAAATAAAAAAAATATTATTTGTACATTCCAAATAAGATATATGATGTATGGATAGCATTGCTCATATAAATATATCGAATAGCAGATACATTAATTTAATTTTTCATATTTATTTTTTAAAAAAATTTTAGTTGTTCATATATGAACCTACCGGATATTAACTACTTAATCTTTTAAAGGTTAATGAGTAAGGTAAATTTACTTTTTTTATTCTTTTACATATTATAGATATATTTTTTAATCGTTAGAACTAGGTTGGAATACTGCACCAAGCCATTGGTGCTATCAAGTTTTTAACTTTTGGATTAAAAGATGTGTGGTTAAAATGATAGTGGTCCTCTAAGGTTTATTAGGTGGTTGGTTGAATAGTAAAATTCTTAGGGGACAACTATAATTCCAATCGCATATCTTTTCATTCAACGACTGAAAATTTGATAGCACCAATTGCTTGATGCTATCGATAGTATTCTAACTGGACTATATATATATATATATATATATATATATATATATATATATATATATATATATATATATATATATATATATATATATATATATATATATATATATATATATAAAATTTATATTTTTTTATAAAAAATTAAATTTTGTAGAAATATATTTGCTATTTTTAATATATTTACCGAAACGATACAAAATTAATCCAAAATTTTAAATCCCAGTGGAAATCTAAAAATCGGATTGGGGCAAGATCGAAGCCCGGTCCATGATATCTAATTGGGCCGGGCCTTGTTTAGGTCCGGTTCAGTTCCGCTCCGCACTAGGGTTTTGGTTTTTTTTGCTCTCTCTCCCTCTAAATGTAAATTAGGGTTTTTCTCTCTCCTCTCTTTTTCCCGTTGGAGAGGCGATGGCAGGAAAGAAGCGGAAGGAAACTCCGGCGATGGTGGCGGCGCCGCCGCGCCGCGCCGCCCTCGACGACGACGATAACAGCGTCGTCTCCTCCAGGAAGCGCTCGCGCCCCATGAAGCAGCACCAAAGCGAACAAAAGGTACGCGCAATCTCTCTCTAGGGTTTGCATCGCATCGATCTCAAGATGCCTCTTTGATCTCTTCTCAGATAGTGTCTTCCGACCTTAGCGCGAAGATTTTGAAGGAAGCCCTAAGGCAGCAGAAGGAGATCTTTCGGGAAGAGGAGGATGACCACCCCACTCCCTTCTCCGCCGTCTCCTCCGCCCCTCCTCCCCGATTGGAGGAGGAGGAGGATGATGACGACGACGTCGATGGCTTCGACGGGTTCTCCGATACCCAGAGCCGGTACGACGATGCAGTGGTGCGTTTTCTCCGCCCTTTCAATGCTCAATTATCTTATACTAATTTAGTGTTAGTAAAAAAAATTGATTTTTGGGGGTGTGTTTGTGTTTTCTAGCCGGAGATCGATGAGGAGGACGAGAGGGTTTTGGCGGCCTTCATGCAGGATGGTGCCGCGCCGCAGCTCACGTTGGCGGATCTCATCATTCAGAAAATCAAAGAGAAAAATGCCAATTCCACCTCTGGTTGGTTTTGTTTTTGAATATTTGCCACTGATCTAATTATAATTATTTTTTGATATATTAAGTAGGTTGAATAAAGACCAGTATTAAAGAAATTGAGTAATTCTTGGAGCTTTCCTGGTAGGATTTTTTGTTGTTATGTAAATTTCATGTTAAAGATGTGAACTTTAGTTCCCCTTTCTCTCATTCATGCAAAAGTTATTGGAGTGCGAATGCGTCTTTTAAATTCGCTACATTGATTTCTTCCATCTGCTCCCATCCGACGAATTGTGCCAACTAACAAAATATCAGGAGATCATTTGATGGGAATAGCATTGGTTTGCACTGTTTGAAAAATTAAATTTTGATTTAAGTCTTATAAAGTCTCAGGAGTATATTTGAGTACTTTTGAAGCACTTTAATTTTATCCATAAAAGCTGTCGATACTGACAACTTCCATTTAATATTCCTTGTGAGTTGGTGCGTGCTTAAGCGCTAGCCAGAATTACATTACATTTATCTTTATAGTAACAAACTAAGAATTGTCGCATACTTGGGAAAATGAAAATTTCTAAGAATTATTTGCTTGCTGCAAAGCTGATTTAGTTGCTAAATGGTTGTACATACTCTAATTGCCTTTTGTATGTCCTCAGAAGCACGCCCTGTTCCTAAATTGGATCATAGTATAATCGACCTTTACAAGGGGTATGTGAGCTACCGCCTCTTTTCTATGTTCTCTGCATCCTTACGTCTTCAATCATGCTAATATATATAGTGGTTTGTTTCACCGAGTTTATGCAGGGTTGGCAAGTTGTTAAGCCGATATACGTCTGGGAAAGTTCCCAAAGCATTCAAGCACATTCCAGCGCTAGAACTTTGGGAGGATGTATTGTATTTAACCGAGCCTGAAAATTGGTCCCCCAATGCGATGTACCAAGCAACACGAATTTTCTCTTCCAATATGAATTCAAGGAAGGCCCGGCGTTTCTACAATCTTGTTCTACTTCCGCGTGTCAGGGAGGATATCAGAAAGAACAAGAGACTTCATTTTTCTCTTTATCAAGCACTAAAGAAGTCCCTGTATAAACCAGCTGCATTTTTCAAGGGAGTTCTTTTTCCACTGTGTCAGGTACTAGTCTTGTTCATACATTGTTGCACTACTATGGAAAATTTTTGTTCTTGTTTGAGCTGCTTATCTTGCTAATATGTGTGAAATTTAAATTGTATACTGTGTGTGCGCGCGCGTGTGTGTATTTCTATGCATGCTAATGCTCATACAGAATTTAGTATTGCATACTTTCGAATTCTTAAGAGAAGTTTGATTATGCTGAAGAAGGGAAAATCAGTATACACACAACATTTTGATGGTTATTTTATCATATGACTAAATATTATGATCGCCATACTGTTCAGCCAAACTTGGTTTGAATCCCCTGTTATTTTCTCAAATTCATGCTACCTAATATCTCGTTTTGAGCCGTCAAAAATTTTAATTGGGATTAGATGTATCGTCATCATTTACTTAACACGTTTTTTCTTACAGACCTCCAAACACTTAATTATCAGAACATTCCCTTTGACTGCAGTAATATCAACAACAATAACAATAATAGTATCTACAACAAGAACATCACACTTGTTGTTTTTGTTAATAATTGGGATTAGTGCTTACTGGGTTTTGAAACTTAATAATTGGGGTAAATTCTTGCTTAACACTAGTTAACATCAACATCAATAGCATCCCTATTAATGCAGTAATAGCGTTAGAACTATATTAGGGTTTGGTGTTATGTTCTCATCTAAATGCTTTCTCCACCTTCATTATTGACAAAAATAGTAAATTGCTATGGAGCTCAACCCTTTATCTGCTGAGCTAGAGTTGATTGACACGTGAAAAGAAACAACTAGGAAATTTTTTTTAGGTCAGTTAAGAGGGTGATTTTTTAAAAACAAAAGGAGGCAAATGTTAAAATTAAGAGTTTACTGTTTATTGGTCTTCTCGAAAAGCATGAAAGATTCAAAGAGTGCCAGCCCATTTTTCTCATTTTATTTATTTTCTTTTAATTAGACTTTTCTCTTGTTATTTTCGTTGGAATAAGCTTCAAAATGTTTATGATCGCGTGCTTATCATGTGCCTAGCTCTTTATTGGAGTCCAATGTGACAATCTCCTGTCACATATATGTGCACTTTTAATTTGCTATGCTTATTTAGGTCTCTTAATAGTGCTCATAGCAAATTTTAACCACAGTTATTGCGTTGTCAACCAAACTTTCATCTTTAACTTTCTAATCATGTACTGTACACTCTTTTCTGTCAATAAATCTGTTATACTATGATTGTTTTTCAGCTGAGTGGTTCTTTGATGCTTTACTTGTAGGAGAGTAGCAGGTTATTTTCTATTCATAGTTATTTGCCCTTTTAACATAAAATTTTCCTTTTCCCAGTCAGGGACTTGCACTCTTAGAGAAGCAGTTATAATTGGAAGCATAATTGAAAAGGTCACCATTCCTTCCCTTCACTCGAGGTAATGTGCCTGTTAAGATATTCTAAGATTCTTTATAAATTGTAATCGATTTACAGTAGCTAAGTTCACCAAATAAATACTAAATAATTAATTTCCATCATTGTCCTATTGATGCACAGTGCTGCACTGATGAAGTTGGCGGAGATGGACTACTGTGGCACCACAAGGTAGGTAGTTTGATATAGGGTTTGTGATATTGTCTCCATTTCAATTTTTCTGATGTCTTTTAACTTCAATGAGCATTGGCTGCAGATGAAATTGTCTACTAATTATTTATGGTATCAATGTCATTGATTCTCAGGATAACATTTCTTTTAGTCTCAACATACGCTTATCTTTCAAAACTCATGTTCTACATCTCATACTTCTATTGTACTAGGAAGTCATGTTGTAACCTATCAAGGTTGTTTGGAAAAACAGGTTGGTTTGAGCTCAGTATGATGTTCAACATAGTCGAGCGCTAGTCTTGTTTATGTGTCCAACTATATATTTGAAGCGAGTGTAAGCATACCGAAGAAGTTAATTATGACAAGGCTTTGGCCAGAATGCTCATCTTGGCCCAATCAAGTCATCTTATTAGTTCAGCCTGAGACAGCCCTAATCCAATAGAAATTTTGTTTATTTCCTATGCATATTTTGATATTTTATCATGCTAGATCTGATTAATCTTAGGAGGGGCAAATAGTCAATTATTATGCTCTATACTCATGTTAATTGACTTTACTATGTTCTGAAAGAACTGCTTATGTTTGTGCATATGAAGAGATGGTCTTCAACCTGCACCACAGTTTTTTTGCATGCAATACTTTTAATGTGTTTCATCCTTATGGGCATGGCATTTTCAGTCCTAGTAGGCTAATGTAGTAGTTGAGTGAGTGGTTGGCTGTTTGAAATGAGTTTAGAAGAGAACCTGGCTCATATTTTAGAGTATCAGTTGGCGCAAACTAGGCAACAGGGCTTGATCATTTTATAGTCATAGATTTTATTTCCTTTATCACTTTTCCTGAACGCCGAGGTAGTGCTGCATTTTTCATTTAGTAGTCTAAATTGTAATGTTGGAATATAAAATAGTAGTGTCAGGTTCATTATTTTTTAAAATATTTTTATTAAAAGTATTCTTAGTTTGTTTGATATCAATTAACATCTAAACAGAAACCTCTAAAGGTGCCGAAATTGGGAAACCGCTGTCTAGGAGCTAGGGTCTATTTGTTTACATCTTAAGTAGGTCTCATCACAGCTTCCCTCTCTCAAATTCATTTTTGAAATGTTTTTGGGCATAATTTTTATTTGCATGGAAAGTTGTCCTTGTGATTCTACAGAAAACAGGTTTTTGCTTCAGATAAACTTTATTATAAAGTTTATAAAGCAATGGGCATTTCCTTTTTTGCTTGAGCCTCTTGCTTTCTATTTCCTTTTCCTGTAAACCAGATACTGAGAAGTCAATCACTCGTCGTTTTTGATAAACTAAACTTCAGAAAATTACAATTTCAAAAATAGCTTTCCTGGAAGAACTCTTTTGTTGTTTCCGTTGCATCCAGACTACCCCTTATTCTAAAATTAACATTTTAGACTTTCGCCTAAGCTTTATATGCTCTGACTTGTTGTGCAGCTTAAGCCTGAACCCGGAGCTGACTACATCTTGTATTGACATGTTCTAACCATCTACTTCGCTTAGCTATTTGTTGATTCATGTCCAACACCTTTCATATCTATTTGTTCTATTTGGATGTCCACCATATTTATGTTTGTTATACTATTATCTATGCCGCTTTGATTAGTGCAATTGTAACTTTCTAATTATTGGTTATAAACCTTGTAGTAATTCTATGATTTATATCTGACATTCTTTTTTTCTTTTTCCCCCCTTCGGTATCTTATTACAGTTATTTCATCAAACTATTTCTGGACAAAAAGTATGCATTGCCTTACCGAGTGCTTGATGCTGTAGTTGCACATTTCATGAGGTTCGTCGAGGATGAACGGGTCATGCCTGTCATATGGCATCAATCTCTTCTCGTATTTGTACAAAGGTTTGTATGTCGTGCATTTCTATTGTGTTGCATTTGGTTCTTTCCGATTATCTACGTATTTTTGTATGAAGCAAGTATGATCAGTTTGTAGATTCTATAACAGTTGTTGAGTGCCATTGTATTTCCTAATGTGAGACGCAACATCATCTCTTGGAGATAAGAGCAATTTTTGATTTTTGTAGGGCATATGGGGAATGTCTACCGTCCTCATACTCCACGTGTATTTGCGGCTAACTAAACCTTTTGCAGGTATAAGAACGAACTGGAAAAGAAGGATAAGGAAAATCTCGAACGTTTAATGCAACATCAGAAACATTACTTGGTAGAGTGGTTACGCTTTATTGAATTTACCATCTTGAATTGACTGTGGAGAAAAGTTATCCGACTTATCAAATGTTATCTTTTATCTTCTTGTTTTGATAGGTTACTCCTGAAATCCGCAGAGAACTTAAAAATAGCCGCAATCGAGGCGAAAAAGAGGATGATCTCATGTCAATTTATATCCTTCGATAAAAGTGTTTTTTTTTTGTTCTTTATGGCCTATATCAGTTAAAAAAGATGCTCCCATTTTCTTAATAATGGGTCGGAAGCACAACTACTTACAAAGCAACCTTATTATTTCAGCTTAGTTTGAAGTTGTAATTCTCGATAGCATGTTCTCTTGATGTGCTTGCCAAAATCACTCGGCATTTAAAACAAATCTTTTCAAATGAATAATCTCCAACATTTTTTTTCCCTTGACGAGCCTTACCTTCTCCTATTTCTGTAATCAACAAACCGATTGAGGAAGATCGATGGGATTACCCGGAGGTTCCGATGGAAGACGATTGAATGGTTTGATCCACTCCTAGTAATCAGTTCAAAATTCACACTCTTTCTGTATTCCGTTATTTATTTACTTATTCCTTCTGTTGCAGATTTTGGCAATTGATGGAATTTTGTTCTCTACCGCGTATGCATTCAAGGGAAACAAATTCCTTTGCCATTAATTATGCTGTGGTGGTAGCTCCAGCTGAGTGGAAGATTCTTCTCTCTCAATCCAGGGGATTCTATTTCTCCAGTTGCAGCAGGTTATAAAGCATACAATAAATAATTTAAAGCTGTTTATGTTATGTTTCTCCCTCTCTCTCTCTCTCTCTCCAATTTTGCAGAATGAAATACACACAAAATGAGCTGCGCACAGCAGGATTGAAATCCTGAGTTATTTGATTATCATCTTTTATTTTGTGCTACAGCATTCATTATAAGGTGGCCTTATTGGATGATTTGTATTCTGATTATGCTAAGTAGAGAAAAACTAGAGTGCTAGTGATAGTAGAGGAAGTGTTTGCTACCTATATTTTTATTTTTTGGATGCGTCGGGTTTACTTTTTGTTGGTATTATTATTATGGGATAATTGTCTGTGTACCCCTGAAATATGAAGAAATATCTGATTTACCCTTCTTATTTTTATCTTTCCAATATACCCTTCATACGTTCCACCGTTATTAAAAATATTCCTACCGTTTTCCTTTGTTAAGTTAACTAGGGTTAAACTAGAGTTAAATAATAATCGGAGTTAAAAACTATCAGATATACCTATTTTGCCCGGGTTTAGGGTTTAGGGTTTAGGGTTTAGGATTTTTTAGGGTTTTAGGGTTTAGGGTTTAGGGTTTAGGGTTTTAGGGTTTAGGATTTAGGGTTTTTTAGGGTTTTTTAGGGTTTTTTAGGGTTTAGGGTTTTAGGGTTTTAGGGTTTAGGATTTAGGATTTTTTAGGGTTTTAGGGTTTAGGGTTTTAGGATTTAGGGTTTTAGGATTTAGGGTATATTTGAAAGGGCAAAATAGTAATTACACACAGATAACGGCAGTTCCAAACGGTACACTAACAGAGTTTAACTTCATGGGTATTTTGGAAAGAAGTTGGAACGTAAGAAGGGTAGTTTTAATATTAGCCTTCTAAGAGGGGTAAATCTGAAAACAGGGAAATTTTTAGGGATAGGTAGGAAATTGCCCCTATTATTATTATTATGAATTCGAAGGTTCTAGTTCTACTCCTATTTCATCAGCTGAACTATCATTCATTTGTACTGAGTCTTAACAAATAGCATTCATGAGCTAATCACAAAATCGGCGTAGATCCTCTGAATGTAACTCTGAAGGATTGGGTTCGCATAAGCAGAATAAAGATCAAGAACTAAGAACTTCAGTGCCATTACATTGAGATTGTGCTGAGCACTTGTTAATGATACTGCATGTTGCATATATGTCAATATGTGCTTGTTGGTACAATAAGATTCAGTAGGCCCAGTTCATGTACCGATGATCGATCGATCGATCGCTCAAGTTCTTATACGGGTCTTCTGGTAATCCAAATTAAAAACTCTAGTTGAATGGAGTATTAGCTTCTCTCTATGTAGTATTCTCTGTTTTACCAAATTCACATGCGAAACGCTTGTTTATGTGATGCTTTATATAGAAGTCGGTGGCAGAGCCCCCATGAATGCCGATATTGTTTATTACTCCACAATCTGAATTCGGCAACGAAAAGCCTCCGCACGCCGACTTTCTATAAGAGAGCGATTTATGTTAAACGTGAAAAAAAAAAAAGAAAAAAGAAAGGAGTGAGAATATCAGTTCTCGGTCTCATTTGGCGCCTTCTTCCGGAAAGCGCTCGCTCGCTGGCTGCCACGTCACAGGGCGGCGCAAAAACCAACCGCCATGGATCACGCACATCTCACGCTAGACCCGGTCTATACACCGGGCCACTCCAGAGAACCCCCATTGGTTGAGATTTTTTTTTTCTTTTTTTTCTTTTTTTTCTTCTTTTTTTTGCCTTACACAGTACAAATTGCGTTAGATAATTTACATCGATTTTATATCTTATTAGTTTTATCTTATTAGTATTGTATATGGAGATGTTATTCAGATTGATAAGTGAGATAGGAGGTAAAAAATTTAATTTAGATGTAATAAAAAATAAATTCAGAAATATATTTTATAGGGATCAAAATTTTAAATTCAGCTAAATTTAGCTTAATATTATTATAAAATTTTTAAATTTGCCAAAAATTTTACTAGAAAGATGGTTGTAAATAAATTTTGGATTGAAATTGAAAAAAATATATATAATATTTGAGATCTAAGAATAGTAATAAATTAGAGTACTTGCTTATATACCTGTAAAAAAATTTCGTCTTTTTTATTTATTTCTCGTACGAGACTAATATTAAAAATATATTTTTAATATTTCAAATTCTTTTAAATATATTTTTAAAATTAAATTTTATTAATAAACTGATAGGAGAACCGTTATTTTTATAAAATTATTATTTTACTATATTTAATACAATTTTTCTTATTTGTCCTCGGGTTAGGAGAAAAATAGATATTTTAAATTTTTTAAACTCTCAAAAAAATTTAATCCAAATTTAATTAAAAATAACTTAACGTATATTAAGTGGAAATATTTTTGAACAAAGAAAGAAATGTATGAAGAGCATATTTGAAATAATAAAATAAGAGTAAATAAAATATTGAGTGTAATTTGACCATGATGACGTGGCACACCCGGCTCATGAGAATAGTTATTACAGCAAAAAGCAAGCAAAAGCAAAGAACGAAATAAACGACGCTAAGAAATATTTTTTTTTTTTTTTTTATTCCTGTCCTTCGATCTCCTCCTCCGCACTCTTTTTATTCTTTCTTCTTCTTCTTCCTCTTCCGAATCGTCTCCCTCTTCGCCTCATCTCTCTCGATTCAACCCTAGCAATGGCGAACGACGCTACCCCCTCCTCCTCCGCCTCCTCGTCCTCCCCCGCGTCGGAGGAGGCTGAGAAGGAGGAGGACGAGAAGAAGAAGAAGAAGAAGAGGCGTAGCGGCGGCGGTGGAGGAGGAGGAGGAGGAGGAGTGGTGTCGCGCGTGTGGAAGGGGATCTTCGGAACGAAAGATGACTTAGAGAAGGAGCTTCGGCGCCTCTCCATGGCGGAGGCATCCGCCCACGCGCGGATCAAGCGAAGGGCCCAAGCAGCGCGCGCCATTGGGACGAACCTCGTCGTCCTATCGATCGCTCTCGAGGTTTTGCGACTTGATTTTAGCCGAATTAGTTTTGATTAGGTCGTTGGAATTTGTCAATTTGATTTCGAATTTAGGGTTTGATGAGGTAGCTGTTTGGTGTTCTCAAATCATCTTAGGTTTGATCGCAATAACTCAGGTTGTTTCAATCAGAAATTGCAATAACTAAAGTTTCGATGATCGAATATCACTAACCTTGTAGTTGTAGAACTATTCGTCCAATTTGGCCTATGATTTATGTGAGCAAATGGAGGAATATTGCTCGTTTAATTTTATTTTTAGTTTGTAGCAACATGATTTTTTATGCTTATAATGGTTTCACGGAATTGCGCCAAGTGATTGAAAAATTTGTTCTGAAGCTGTTCATCTAATTTGGCCTATGATTTATGTGAGCAAATGGAGCAATATTGCTCGTTTAATTTTGTTTTTATTTTGTAGCAACATGATTTTTGATGCTTATAATGGTTTCACGGAATTGCGCCAAGTGATTGAAAAATTTGTTCTGAAGCTGTTCATCTAATTTAGCCTATGATTTATATGAGCAAATGTAGCAATATTGCTCGTTTAATTTTGTTTTTATTTTGTAGCAACATGATTTTTGATGCTTATAATGTTTTCATGGAATTGCGCCAAGTGATTGAAAAATCTGTTCTGAAGCTGTTCGTCTAATTTAGCCTATGATTTATATGAGCAAATGGAGCAATATTGCTAATTTAATTTTAGTTTTAGTTCGTAGAAACATGATTTTTGATGTTTATAATGGTTTCACGGCATTGCACCAAGTGATTGAAAAATCAGATATGAAGATGTACTTAAACATAATATATATTAGATTCCATATACATCACAAATGTATCTTTCACTGGTTATCTATCTTGCAAGTGTTCGATGCTTCATTATTGCTAAACCTTCCAAAAAATGATTTAATGTTCTTGGTCATTTTCTACTAGATCAATTTTTTGCGTAGCATGGTATCAGAGAGCTAGCTCAAAGCCCCCTCCATTCCAAGAGGTCCTGAGTTTGATTTTTTTGTCCGCCACTTTATGGCGTATATTTGCATCCTCTATTCCATTGTATTTTCCGTCATCTCAGACCATTTGGCAAGGTTCATTTGATATCTACCATGCACGCGAATGGGGGTGTTAAGACAAATTCTAGGCCATTTCTTACTCGATCATTTTTTTTGTTAACATAAATCAGATATGTCTCTTGGTCAAGACTCGTCAAGACTCAAAAGAGTTATATACTCGTACGAAGAGCCTTGAGAATTTCTCAGGATAGTTGCCTTTTGAACTGATTTCTAGTTGTTGTTGATTTGTTTCACAGGGTATGGCCGTTGCATATGCTATCATGACGACAAGATCATTGGATTTGAACTGGCAGATGAGGGCAGTTAGAGTGATGCCTCTGTTTGTGCTTCCTGTTTTAGCTGTCGTCATCTACTCGACACTTGGAAGCGTCAGAAGAATGCGTGAATATCATGGACTCTTTTCCTTTTTAATTTTCTTTTATAACCCAGTTCGTAGTTTCTATAAATTTGCTGATTGAGCTTTTGATCTAGTAGTTTCTCTCTATAGACGTTTATTTGACCGTTCTTTCATGCTTGATTGGTCGATTGAATTTTTTTAAACAAATAGATATTTAAATGGGAAAAAAAAGAAGAAGTGATCCTGGGTTATACTCAGCTTTCATCCCAATTCAATTAGGTATTTTATGGGAATATGGGACTTATTTGGTTAATTTTATTAGCATTTTTCGAGCTACAAGTAGGGGGGTATTTATGTTAATGAAGTTCAGAGTTATCTAGAGAAGGGGAAAAAGGAAAATTATTGCGATAGTGGGGAATTCTTTTCGCCGCTAACACAAAAAAGCACATATATGACGAACTGCCTCAAAATTGATTCTCTGAATCTTTGATGTTTTTCATACATGGTTGGCCATGAGCTTTTTTAAATTCCTTTTAGAAACCTAATGTAGGAGAAACTTTTAGTGAGATTCAGAAAGAACATTATCCTGTTTATAACCCGTCCTCCTTTTTCTTCAGTGGATAGCAAGGACCAGAAAGCACTTGAGAGGCTCCGTGAAGAAAGGCAAGCGAAGATAACTGAGCTGAAGGAGAGGACAAATTACTACACTACACAACAGCTTATTCAGGTAGGTTTCTCGTCTTGCTATCCTTCGTCTATACGTCTATACTATTGGCACTTGATCTAGGGCACATCATATGTTCGGCGAAATTTTTTCTCCCATTCTTAATGCATTGATATCACTCTCTGTAGAGCTTCACGCCTAATTGGTTCCTGTATGGTCTAATCTTGTCTACCTGTCAATTTAATCACTGAGCACTTATTTTAGTCAATCAGGTCACCGAAGTCTCGGCTAGTCGTGAAAGTCATTATTCCAAGTGAATTAAAACAACTTGTACTACATTTTGGTTTAGGGTCCAAATCTATTTCTTTATATCTGTAACATTGGAGGGATAACTGATAATTTAACTTCTGGCACAAGGTTTTAAGTATCCATCGGTACGGGCCGTATCTACCGTGTCGTACCGTGCCAACAAGATACCGGCACGATACAGCTCCCGTGCCGATGACACAGTTCAAAACCCTTTTTTCTTAAAATTATTAAGTAATTTTCTTAATAAAGTTCAAAATATTTGATAAAGATATATAATAAGCAATTAGAAAATTTTGTTGCTAAAGAAATTAAATATTTCATGCCATTATGTGTCGGCACGCATGTATTTTTTGTGACCGGCACTCATCGGCACGGCTCAGCACGCACCGTGCCGTACCGTGCCGGCAAGTTTTCGGCACGACCCCGTGCCACGGCACTTAAATCCTTGTTCTGGCATTAGTGTTTTCGTCAATAAGGCAAACTTTGGTTAGTGAATTTTCACCGAAATGGGCATAGAACTATATTTATGTATCAGTAAAAGTAGAGTGACTAACTTTTAATTTTTATTCTCTGTATTTGTTACTGAATCTCTATAATGATTATTATTATCGCAGAGATACGACCTTGATCCTGCCGCCAAAGCTGCAGCAGCAACTGTTCTGGCATCTAAACTTGGCGCAGATTCTGGATTGAAATTTTATGTTGGAGATGAATCAAATACCAGTCCCTCTTTGGGAGTAAGCAATGATGCTAATCTGGCACAACCTACTCCTCTCCGACACAGAAAACCAGCTTCTGGCAAAAGTGCTGGCGCAGTAAGCAGCCAAGAAGAAGCTCACTTCTTCGATGATTCCTTAAACGAGTACGATGAAACTACTGGGGAAATTGCTTCTCCAGGTCACGGTTTTGTTGAACATAATAAAGGTTCCGCTGGTAGCGACGGTGGATGGCTCGCTCGAATTGCGGCTTTGCTTGTAGGAGAAGATCCGACACAGTGCTATGCGCTGATCTGCAGCAACTGCCATATGCATAATGGTTAGTGATGCCTTTTGAAGTTGTTATCATGCTAAATTACCTTTTTATCTCTTTCCGCTCTAAATGCCCTCGCCCTGAAGCGAAGAAATGCAAGAACCGACTCAACTCGCTAACTTAAATGTGCAGGATTTGCGAGGAAAGAGGATTTTCTATTTATAACATATTATTGCCCTCACTGCCACGCATTAAATGGGTCTCGACAGCAAGCGGAAAATGAAATGATTTCGAGTTCTGGGAGGGAAACTCCAATTTCTCGAGCTGATGGTAATGATGCGATCAACGACGCGAGCAATTCGAGCTCGATCACCGGCAGTCCATTTGCAAGCACTCCAACAGCTGTCAAAGAAATGCCTCCAGGAGACAACAACGGCGGCGAAGACGAGGAAGGAAATGATCTGCTTACTAATTGAAAATTTGTATTCAGTAATATATATAATGACGTTACAACGAAAATTCATTTGTTTGTCGATGATTATTCGCATAAACGGAGGAAAAGAGAAATGTGTGTAAAATAATTACTAATTTATTTCAAGAGTTTTGTTTTTTTTTCTTTTGCCATTTTTTTGTGTATATTGTGAGGATGGATAAAGGTAACATAAGGTACCATAGTAGCTGTAATATTATTATTATTATTATTCATTTGTATGTTCAATGGGTATATATAAGTATACACCTCTTTAGGGGTGTATATCTTACACCTTATCCCATCCTGAGGTGGGGTGAATTTCACTCGTCACTCGGTATAGGAATGTTAATGGGTACGGATATTCGAAATTTTATCCAAACTGAATCCGATTAGAATTGATTTATTCGATGTTAGACAGTTATGGATTCGGATACGGATATAAAAAATAAAAATTTGTAGAATTTGGATTGGATTTTGAGTGTATCCAATTCGAACCCGAATTAATTTTATATTATATAATATATATGTATATAAATATTAAATATTATATTTAAATTTATATTTTTAAAATTTAGATTTAAAGCAATATGTTTTGAAATATTGTAAAGAGAAAAAATAATAATTGTTTCGTATTTTGAATTTTCAGACTAGGTTCGAGTTTTGGTGTAGTGGCCCAGATCCCCGCGTAGTTTTTTTCGTGTTTCGTGGTGGTGAAACATCTATTATTAGTGTGTCGGGCCCGCAACGCGTCGAATGGACGCGTTAGATGGATTCAGTGAGGATTCTGGATCAAGTCTATCTTTCGGCTGCTCTCGCCGAATTTTAGAAATGGTTTCAGGCTAAACGGAGGCCGGATTTGGATTCAGTGCGGAAAAACGCTTGAAAACGGCTATTTACTTGTATTTTTCGGAGTCCGGGCATCCAAAAACGAACATCCGAAAGTTTTCAGTGTATTTTGGTGCACGGGGGAGCTGTGGATCGACGGGGATGACACGTGGCGGCCTGTCATTGGCCGGCGCACGCTGCGCGGTCCATGGGATTCTGGCGCTGGTGCAGTGGACCGGGCGGGTGACACGTGGTAGCCTCTTATTGGCGGGCTAAGGCGGCGCGGTCCACGGAATCGCGCGGCCGGGTGCATAGACCGGGGCGCGTCACGTGGCGGCCCCGAATTCACCGGCTCACGCATGCGCGGTGCACGCGGGGGCGCGGGGCTTCGGTCGTACGCACGCGTGGCAGGGGGCGCAGGCGTGGCAGGCGCCGGCTAGCGTGGCGCGCGGGATGGCGCCCGCGTGCGCCACGTGGCATCCCGCCATTGGCGGGCACCACCTACCCGCCGTCCCGCGCGGGACACGCGGCAGCGCCCGAGCCACTGGGCGTCGCTGTCCCATGTTCGGGACACGCGTCGCGCCCAGGGCGTTTCAGGCGCTGATGGGCCGGGCCTCCGCGGGCGTTTTGGGCGCCCGAAAGTTGGGTGGGCTATAAATATCCCACTTCCCCTCATTTTTTTCTAGTTTTTTCGGGCTTTAGAGAGAGAAAGAGAGAGAGAGTGACCTGAAGAAGACCTCTTCCTCTCTCTGTCCTCCATCTCTCCAGAGATTCCTAGGATTTTTGGAGGTCCCGGCAGTTGCGATCTCGATTTTACGGCGCACTTCGATGTCCCTTGATTGGTGGCTTTTCCGTCGCTTTTCGGTTCGAGAAGTCCCCTGCGCAACCCCGAAGGAGTTTTTTGGCGATTTTTGCGGCAGCGTGCTCATAAGAGGTAAGCCTTCGTTTTGCGTGTTGATTGTTTCACCTCATTCTGGACTTTTGGTGGGATTCCCGAGGCATCTTGTGACCCCTTTTTCTGCGGCAACTTTCGGGACAGCGGAGTGTTTTGGCCATAACTTTGCCTACGAGCATCAGAACAGGACGTATAAGTACTCGTTTTGGATCTACTCGTCGCAAGGATCGCAGCTGTAATTTTTTTGGAATTTTCAAAGGACTGTGCACAGGTGAAAAATCTCATTTTTCTGTGCTATTTTGCAAAACAACAAATGTTGTTTTCGGGGGAGGCCCATTTATGCCGAGTGCATCTCTTTTGCAGTGGCTCGCGGATTTTAGGTGTTGCGGGGACAGTTGTTGGACAGCGAGGAGTCCTTTTACAGTTGAGGAGTTGCGCGTACCAGGTGGGTGGTTGTTGCTTACCTCACTCTACGATTTACTCACTAGGGCTATCAGAGAAACCCCCTGATTTTTGGATTGACAGTTTGCTACCCTATTTGACATCATGCATGATTAAAATAACTGATTAATTCTTGGCCTATTGATGTGGGAATATTATTGGGAAAATACTATTGTGAAAACATGATTGTGGGGATATTATAGTGGTGATGAATTAACATGCCATGCTAGCACATAGACTTTTATGAAAATAGATTATTTTGTTGGGACAAGATGGCATATCTATGTGCGGGTACCACTTTGATGAATTATTATGGATCATGGATTATAGACATGTATAGTTGATTAGTGATTGTGGCATGTTGGTTATACCTATGCGGAGCTACTATTTGATACACATGTGGAACTACTATTTGATACACTCTCTTTTATCTTTCATGAGGACATTTGCATGCTTGTATGGACATCTAGATAGTCCACTATTTATTTCTACACTATTATATTGGGACTTTAACTTAGGATAAACCATGATTGTTTCTTTTCTCCTTTTCATTTAGACTTTTGATTCATGTTGCTCGGGTTCGAGCAGGGGTTTGGGATAGCGTAGTCGGGACCTTTGAGTCGGAGATAGGTTATACTTGATTGTGGACTTGCGAGGTGTCGCGACAACCGCGGACAGTAGGCGGTTGACCGGATATTATTTATTTTATCAGATTATGGACTTGTGGGGTGTTGCGGCAACCGCGGATATTGGGCGGTTGACCGGATGTCGGTTGTTGTACCAGATTGTGGGCTTGTAGAGTGTTGCGGCGACCGCGGATATTGGGCGGTTGACCGGGTGTTTACTTTTGCATCAGATTAAGGGATCGGGGTTTCATTAGTGGATGGGTTTTCCTACTTTGATCATAGTTGTGTTCCAATCCTGCTATATCATGATACTTGTGATAGAGATATTTTACTCGTGTGGGTCGCTCTGTTACAACTGTGGTAGTAGAGATGGTAGTAGAGATGGCACAGGAGCGGTAGGAGGTGGTGTAGAGCTCGGTGGAGAAGAGACTAGAAGGAGTAGTAGAGATGAAGAAGGGGGCAAGGTTGGAGAATGTTAACCTGGGTTACAACTGTGGAGAGTTAGGGTAGCGTACAAGGGAAGGTATGAAGCGACCACTCGTCAGGACCCCTCGTCAGAGCTTCGAGAGCCTTCGGCGGATCGGGCAAGGGAAGAAGAGCGAGACCGGTTCGGGAGCCAACGGTGGATCGGGCAGAGTTGCGAAGACGGATCCAACATGCAGAGGAGCTGCATTGTACCGAGCGTGGCCCCGCCCAATGGCCCACGGAAGCTAGGAATTAAGCCCATTTCGGGCCCACGTGCATAATACAATTTTACTGATAACTACCCTAGTTATTACATAATTGCAAATAGGCCCACATTTAGCTGAACAATATAAATAGCTCATTGTATGATTGAGAAGGCATGAAAATAATACATGTTTCACTTCTCTCTTTAAATCTTTCCCTCCACATCTCTCTTTCTCTCTCCTCCTCTCAGATCCTCCCCAACTTCACTTCTCATTCCCTCCAAACTCTTCTCCAAAACCCAATTCAGAGATTCAACTTCCAGATCCAAGACCAATTTGATCGGAATTGATCAAATTGGATTCCCATCATCCTCTCCGTCGCAGATCTCAGAGTGATCTCATCACTGATCCGCGACGGATCGTCAGGGTAATAATCTTCATCGAAGCCGCCGAGCCAAGAACTCTGCTCAGAGCATCATCGATCGGCTGCGGCATCCTCAGATTGTTACAAATTGGTATCAGAGATGTTCCGATCCCAGGGATCGTGAGCAGTAAGCATCAATCGAGGCAACATGCAACAAATCACAAGCAGCAATTATCAATCGAGGCAACGGGTAACAATTCAAGACAACAAGCAGCAGATCGAAGCATCAACCCACAGATCTGAGGATCATAGCAATAACCAGAGCTCACCAGCATCAGAATCAAGCATATTATCACCAAATACCCACATAAATCAACCAGTATTCCGCTGGTTAGGAGGTATTGAAACTTGTTCAAACCTGCTTTGATTCATATTTCCATACTTGTTGCATACATTCCATCTGAGAAGGAAGGAAAAGAAGTATTAGTAATCCACAAACCGAAGATAGGGAAATAAAAAAATAACAGATTTCACTACGATCCAAAGGAACCATACCTCATAGAAATGGCAGAGGGAACCAGACTTAAGGACATGAATGAACAGATCAGAGTTCTTGAAGAGAGAATGCAATCAATGACCACTGAATGCCATACTATCATTGAAAGTAAGTTACAGCAATTTGGTAGTGAGTACAATCAGAGATTTGGCACATTAGGGCATCAGTTGGATGAGATTCAGACAATAAGCCAACAGAGGTATGATGCACAGCAGTTGGAGTTAGCTAGAAGACATGAGCAGATAATGAAGATGTTTGGCTCTCAAGTTCACTCCCACAAAACTGAGCCAATGCCAACCTTTCAGGTTAAGGAATGTAAGGTGGGAGGCTCAGGAATGCCTGGGAGTAGCACAAGAAATACCTACAGAGAAGAAATGGGCAAAGGAGTACTGCCCACACCCCAAATGGGAATAGAAAATCAGCCCATCCAGCAAAATCACAGACAGCAGCATTACATTCCCTATCCCAAATTGGACTACCCCACATTTAGAGGTGAAGAGCCAAGAGAGTGGTTAAGCAGGAGTGAGCAGTTCTATAAGCTGTATCAGATTCCAGAGGAACAGTAGGTGGAAATAGCAACTATGCACTTTGTGGGGAAGGCTCACAGATGGAAGGAGGGTTATATGATTGACAAAGTTGAGTTGGAATGGGAAGAATTTGTGGATGCGGTATGCAGAAGGTTTGAAGGGCCTTCAATGAAGAAATTGGTTAGAGAATTCCACAAATTAGAACAAACTACAAGTGTTGAGGCTTATCAGGAGAGGTTTGAGGATTTAAGGGCTAGGATGTTGTACTTGAACCCCTCACTGAATGAAGAGCATTTCATTCAGAGCTATATCAGTGGGCTCAAGGAGGAGTTGGTCCCTTAAATAGACCTCTCCAACCCAACCACATTGCAAGAAGTATATGAGCAGGCTAAACTCCATGAGCAAGCCTTATCACTGATGTGGAGAAGGCACAAAAATGTGTACAGAACTGGCAATGCATTAAACTCAGGGTACCAAGCACCCAAACCATATAATCAGAAGGGGATTACAAAAGGGGCTGAGGATAGTAAAGCTACTAACTACAGAAATCCAGCTTGGCAACCTGGTGCTAACAGGCAATTGATAGAATAGAGAAGGGCAGCGGGTTGTGTTTTAAATGTGGAGAAAAATATTTCTTGGGGCATCAATGTCAAGGTAAACCTCTTAATCAGATGGAAGGGGAGACAGAGATAGATGAGGTGTTTGATGAGGTACTGCTTCAAGAAGAAGAAGAAGAGGAGCTAGCTGAATCAGATGAGAGGGCAATCTCTGTCCATGCTCTTAGTGGGGAAGTACCTCAAGAAACCATAAAAGTGCAAGGGGAATGTGGAGGAAAGCCACTAGTACTGCTCATCGATACGGGGAGTACTCATAGCTTTATAGACTATCAAGTGGCAAAAGAAATGAAAGCTAGTATGTATGCAGCTACACCCCTTAGGCTCTGTTTGTTTTGAGAACGGGAACGGGAATAGCGGGCTTATCCCCCTTATTCTGCCAAACGCACCTGAAATCGTCTGGTATTGCTTAACCCAGAATAGCGAGAATAACGGGATTAACAAAACCCACCTTAATATTTTACTATAATTTTTTTTACCATTCTACCCTTTTTCCTTTACTTTTACTTTTTTTTATTTATTAAAAAATTAATTTCTCTCTCCTCTCCCCCCCCCTTTCCACCCGTGAATGACAGGCTCCTGCCACTCTCTCTCTCCCTCTTGTCACCTCACTCCCCTCTTCTTCTCATCTTCTTCCTCCTCCCTCCTCTCCGCTCCGCCCCCCCGCGCTCCTCCCTCCTCTCCGCTCCGCCCCCCCGAGACCCCCGCTGCCAGCCGGCCCCCGCGTCCGGGCCCCCGAGGCCGCCGCCCCCCCGCGTCCGGGTCCCCGAGGCCGCCGCCCCCCGAGGCCGCCGCCCCCCCGCGCTCCTCCCTCCTCTCCCTCCGCCCCCCCGAGCCCCCCGCTGCCGGCCGGCCCCCGCGTCCGGGCCCCCGAGGCCGCCGCCCCCCGAGGCCGCCGCCCCCCCGCGTCCGGGCCCCCGAGGCCGCCGCCCCCGAGGTATAAAATATTTTTTAGTAATATTTTTTAGAGAGGGACTGGATTTGATTTGAATCTTTCAGTAATATTTTTTATTTTATTTTAATATAATTATAGTTGTGAAAATGGTATAAAATATACTAATTTCAATGTTTTTGATTTATTGAAATCAAATAAATTAAAAAAAAAGGTGGATAGTAAAACAGATAAGTTCTGCTCAAACAAAATTTATCAATAATGAGATTTAAAAAAGAGGTCGGATAAATTTGCATATTTTATTTAATTTATATCACTTTGGTTTTATTTAAATCAATAATGGGCCATAAATTTTATACTTTAAAAATTATTAAATAGTTTAAATTAAATATACTGAAAATTAGGAGATGTTCAGATAAAATTTATTTTGTTTTTTTGTTGAAAATTGCGAGCATCTGATTACCATTTTTTGTTCAATTGGATCTTGCCTTTCTTATTCATTTTATACAAAAAAAAATTCTTATTTGAAAAAAAAAATGTAACTCTTTTAAAAAAAAATTGATTTAAAATTTTATATTTTGAGATGGGCTATATAGGGATGGATTGACTGATTCACAACTGATCTAGATGATTGCGTGATTAATTTGAATTGAAATTTCATAATATAATTTATTAATGTGCTATTTTTTAAATCATTAAGTTTAGACTTTATCGTAAATCTATTTTGTCTTTGTAGCATATCTTGATCGTAAAATTATTCAATAAATGAGAGTACGGAATAATTGTACCTTGCCGTGTAAATTTTTAATTGCTAAAAATATAAAAAAGAATTTTCTTATAACTGTTCAATATAATAATATTTAAATATTATTTTTTATCTTTTAAATTTGTAGACTGTAATAATTATTTTATATAATTTCATATCATACGAAAAAGCGATTTAAGATTTTAAATATTGCAACGCCGTTTCCGTTTAGGGTGCAGTGTCTGATTGCAATGGCTTGCTGCGTCATACATAATTTTATTATTAGACATCACGGTAGTGATCGATACTTCAATGATTCAGTTGACCAACATGCTACCGTTGAGGAAGAGAATGACGAAGGTATTCAAATTCCTGATGCTTCATTGCCCAATGCATCAGACTCGCGGCGGGGCGACGCCATTCGAAAGGATATTACAGATCAATTGTGGAATAATAGAAGTTAGTCCGGCGATAATTATGTACATAAATAAATTATTGTAATAAACAGATGTGTGTATATATTAGTAGGGAGTAATATGGAATTTGTAAATAAAAATTTACAAATATTTATCAAATATACGAATTTGGTGAATTTTTACAACAAATTAAGTTAAAAATTAATTATTTAAAATTAATATTATATAATTGTAAATATTAAAATTAAAATGTTGAAATTTTTAATTTTAAATTTAAATTTTAAGTTGAATAGATTAATTATTAAATTAAATGTATTATTTTATAATAATACATTTTAATTATGATTATAAATTTATTTATATTTTCTTAAACCAATAATCCATTAATTAAGACGAGAAAAACAAGGTTAGCAAATTATAATGACATAATAAAGCTCGTTGGTACAAATTTACAAATATTTATCAAATATACGAATTTTATGAAATTTTAAAAAAATTTATATTTAAAATTAATTATTTAAAATTAATATTATAAAATTGTAAATCTTAAAATTAAAATGTTGAAATTTTATATTTTAAATTTAATTTTTAAATTGAACAGATTAAAAATTAAATTAAATGTATTATTTTATAATAATACATTTTAATTATGATTATAAATTTATTTATATTTTCTTAAACCAATAATCCATGAATTAAGACGAGATAAACGAGGTTAGCAAATTTTAATGACATAATAAAGCTCGTTGGTACAAATTTACAAATATTTATCAAATATACGAATTTTGTGAATTTTTAAAAAAATTTATATTAAAAATTAATTATTTAAATTTAATATTATAAAATTGTAAATCTTAAAATTAAAATGGTGAAATTTTATATTTTAAATTTAAATTTTAAGTTGAAAAAATTATTTATTAAATTAAATGTATTATTTTTAAATAATATATTTTAATAAGGATTATAATTTTACTTTTATTTTTTTAAACTATTAATCTATTAATTAAAACGAACTAATCAATTTTTAACAACTTTTATCACATATTAACTCTTGGGGGCAAAAAGGTAATTTACCCTTCTTATCCTCTTTATCCCTCCTATTCCCATTAATAAACCAAACACAAATTCTCTTATCCCTAGAACCATCCCCAAACGAGATTAAGCTCTAGTTTCCAACTTTATACCTATCCCCGGTTTAGCGGGAACTGGCTTAACCCCGAACCAAACGCAGCCTTATTGTCACAGTGGCCAATGGGCATAAGGTATTAAGTAAATTGAAGTGCTCAGGATTTCAGTGGCTAATGCATGGAGAGCCTTATCAAACTGACCTTAGGGTCATAAGGCTTGATGGCTCAAGCATAATTCTTGGCATTGACTGGCTGAAAAGATATGGAAGAGTGACTTTTGACTACTCCAATCACTCCATAACTTTCAGTAAAGATGGAAAGTCAGTAACTATAGAAGGAATTACTGAAGGGGCCAAGCTCAAAACTATAGGAGCTAGGCAGTGGATTAAAGCTAGTCTGCAAAGCAACTGCTGTGCCATAGCACAACTCAAGGACAGCACCAAAGGATGTGAAGAGATCATACCAGAGGTGATACAGAGAGTGCTGGTACAACATGCTGGAGTTTTTCAGGAACCAAAGGATCTGCCCCAAAAAAGAGAGCAGGATCACAGGATTCCCCTACAGCCAGGAACCAAACCCCTGAATACCAGACCATACAGGCACAGTTTTGATCAAAAAGGAGAAGTAGAGAAGCAAGTGGCAGACCTGTTAAAGTCACAATTCATCAGGAATAGCTCTAGCCCTTATGCCTCCCCAGTACTTCTAGTAAAAAAAAAAGATCAAAGCTGGAGAATGTGCATGGATTATAGGAAACTGAATCAAGCCACTATAAAAGATAAGTATCCAATACCTATAATTGATGACTTATTGGATGAGTTAGGGGGTTCGAAATGGTTTTCCAAAATTGACCTAAGATCTGGTTACCATCAGATCAGGATGCATGAGAATGACATCGAGAAGACTGCATTCCGCACACATGCTGGGCATTACGAGTTTTTGGTCATGCCTTTTGGCCTAACCAATGCTCCAGCCACATTTCAAGCAGTGATGAATGAGGTATTCCAACCCTATCTAAGAAAATTTGTACTAGTCTTTTTTGATGACATCCTTATCTATAGCAAGGGATTAGAGGATCATGCTAAACATTTAGACACAGTACTTGGACTGCTTGAAAGTAACCAATTATTAGCTAAGAGAAGCAAGTGTTCATTTGGGCAAAACTTTGTGGAATATTTGGGACATATTATATCTTCTGAAGGGGTGGCAACAGATCCAAGTAAGATATCAGCCATGGTGGAATGGCCACAACCAGTCACTGTTAAAGGATTGAGAGGGTTCTTAGGCCTCACAGGTTACTACCGCAAGTTTATTAAGAGCTATGGAGAAATCAGCAGACCTCTAATTGATCTCCTAAAAAAGGATAATTTCAAATGGACAGAAGTGGCACAGAATTCTTTTGAGAAGCTGAAAATAGCTATGACTACTGCCCCAGTTTTAGCTATGCCTGATTTCACTAAGCCTTTTGTGGTGGAAGTGGATGCATGTGAAACTGGAATGGGGGGAGTGCTGTCCCAAGAGGGAAGACCAATTGCCTTCATTAGTAAAGCTATTAGCCCAAGAAATAGAGGACTCTCTACCTATGAAAAAGAGTTTCTGGCAATTCTACTGGCAGTCAGTAAGTGGAAACACTACTTAAGCCCCAGACCTTTTGTTATTCATACGGATCATGAGAGTTTAAAGTATCTTCTTGAGCAAAGAATTACCACAGCCACACAGCAAAGGGGAATGTTTAAACTAATGGGCCTAGAATATACAATTAAGTATAAGAAGGGGAGGGAGAATCAAGCTGCAGATGCCCTCTCTAGAGTGGTTACAGAGGTGGGTAGTAATCAAGCCTTAACAGCTACAATCCCTGCATGGGTTGTAGAAGTGGAAAAGAGCTACCAGGGGGACCCAAAGGCTCAGCAACTGTTGGTGGAAACACTGGTCCAACCTAACCCACTAGGAAATTATACCCAAAAGCAAGGGCTGCTGAGGTACAAGGGCAGACTTTATATAGGCAATGATGGTCAACTGAGAAATACCTTAATGGAACAACTCCACTCATCAGCTCTGGGGGGTCACTCAGGAATAGACAACACCTACAGGAGACTCAAATCCTACTTCTATTGGCCGGGGTTAAAATTGGATGTGGAGAACAAGGTAAAATCCTGTGAAGTATGTATTAGAAACAAGGTTGATGGCACTCCATATGCGGGCTTGTTGCAGCCCCTACCTATACCCTCGCAAGCTTGGCAAGTAGTAAGTATGGACTTTATTGAGTCACTACCAAAATCTGAGACCCGAGACACTATACTGGTAGTGGTAGACAAGTTAACAAAATATGCACATTTCATTCCACTTACTCATCCATACACTGCCTATACAGTTGCCAAGGCCTTCCTTAATACTATATACAAATTGCATGGCATGCCTAAGGAGATAATCTCAGATAGGGACAAGATTTTCACCAGTGAGTTTTGGCAAGGGCTATTTAAAATTTCTGGAGTAAAGTTGCACATGAGCACGGCTTATCACCCCCAAACCGACGGCCAAACTGAAAGGGTAAACAGATGCCTTGAAACATTCTTAAGATGCATGTGTTCTGAGCAGCCGAGTAAGTGGTCAAGGTGGTTATCCCTGGCTGAATGGTGGTATAACACCAGCCACCATTCCTCCTTAGGGATGACCCCCTTTGAAGCCCTCTACGGTTATAAACCACCAGCAACCACCATATCTCAGGCAACAACAGAGGTTGGTCCCACAGTAAAAGAATGGAAAAGAGATAGAGAGCAGATGTTACAGGTTCTAAAGGAGAAGCTCAGGACGGCCCAGAATCGCATGAAACAAAACGCAGACCGAGGGAGAATAGACAGAGAGTACAAGGTGGGCGAAAAGGTATACCTTAAGCTTCAACCTTACCGACAGAGCAGCGTAGCTGTACGCAAGAGCTTGAAGCTTACCTCAAGGTACTTTGGACCTTATGAGATACTCCAAAAAATTGGTCCAGTAGCCTACCGGTTGAAACTGCCAGAAGGCGCAAAGGTTCATCCCACCTTCCATGTCTCGCAGCTCAAGAGGGGGTTACCCCAAACAGAGCAGGGTTCTGAGGTGAACCTTGAAGATGGAGAAGATGGACAGCTTGCCGCCCGGCCGGAGCAAATACTTGCCAGAAGGTTGATGAAGCGCGGGAATACAGCGGTCACCCAAATACTCGTCAAGTGGAGCAACTTGGGTCCTGAGAAGGCCACTTGGGAGGATTGTGATGAGATGAGGAACAAGTATCCCACCCTCGATCCTTGAGGACAAGGATGGTTTCAAGGAGGGTGGAGTGTTACAACTGTGGTAGTAGAGATGGTAGTAGAGATGGCACAGGAGCGGTAGGAGGTGGTGTAGAGCTCGGTGGAGAAGAGACTAGAAGGAGTAGTAGAGATGAAGAAGGGGGCAAGGTTGGAGAATGTTAACCTGGGTTACAACTGTGGAGAGTTAGGGTAGCGTACAAGGGAAGGTATGAAGCGACCACTCGTCAGGACCCCTCGTCAGAGCTTCGAGAGCCTTCGGCGGATCGGGCAAGGGAAGAAGAGCGAGACCGGTTGGGGAGCCAACGGTGGATCGGGCAGAGTTGCGAAGACGGATCCAACATGCAAAGGAGCTGCATTGTACCGAGCGTGGCCCCGCCCAATGGCCCACGGAAGCTAGGAATTAAGCCCATTTCGGGCCCACGTGCATAATACAATTTTACTGATAACTACCCTAGTTATTACATAATTGCAAATAGGCCCATATTTAGCTGAACAATATAAATAGCTCATTGTATGATTGAGAAGGCATGAAAATAATACATGTTTCACTTCTTTCTTTAAATCTTTCCCTCCACATCTCTCTTTCTCTCTCCTCCTCTCAGATCCTCCCCAACTTCACTTCTCATTCCCTCCAAACTCTTCTCCAAAACCGAATTCAGAGATTCAACTTCCAGATCCAAGACCAATTTGATCGGAATTGATCAAATTGGATTCCCATCATCCTCTCCGTCGCAGATCTCAGAGTGATCTCATCACTGATCCGCGACGGATCGTCAGGGTAATAATCTTCATCGAAGCCGCCGAGCCAAGAACTCTGCTCAGAGCATCATCGATCGGCTGCGGCATCCTCAGATTGTTACACGCTCCCCTCGAGTGCCACTCCGAATGTAGGCTTACGACCGAACCGTGTGCCGGTCTGTTACTTATATTGAGATCGAGTCGTGTGCGGATAAGCTACTGGGTTCTTGAGTTTGATAGTTGAGCAGGCAGTACCAGTTTTTACTGGTGGTTTGATTGGATTTATTTGGACAGATACTGTTTACTGATGCATACATACGGTCATTCCTTTCGGTATTGCATTAGAGACATAGTAGTGGTAGTTTTCCTTATCAACAATCTATTTACCTTACCACTTTACCTTTTTCCTTGCCTCTGGTAGACTTAGTAGGTACGCCGGAGTTTGAGGCTTTACCTACAGGGGGAGGCTACTGGTTTACTAGTGGTTCTCACCCCCATTGTTGTTTCCCTCCTTTCTTCCCTTTATTTTGCAGAGTCTTCTGCGGGAGTTGCTGATCCTTCGGTCGTTGTTCGAAGTGAGGGAGTCACGAGCTAGATCCTTACCTGCCCGAGGAGTGTAGCTGTACCCCCTGGTTGGAGATTTCTGGTACTGTCAGCTGGACTTTTATACTGTTTACTTTGAGAGAGATCTTCTGTATTTTGAGAGACTGGTGTACTATAGTTTTAGTTTATTTTACTTTTTGAGTTCAAGGATGCTGTATTGAGGATATTGTATGATGATTATCATGATTTGAGGAGATGGATATTGTACTTTATTTCCGGATGTATAGGGATTGGATTATATTTTATAACACTTTATTTCCGCTCTGAT
Source organism: Tillandsia leiboldiana (assembly GCA_029204045.2). Classification (NCBI taxonomy): domain Eukaryota; kingdom Viridiplantae; phylum Streptophyta; class Magnoliopsida; order Poales; family Bromeliaceae; genus Tillandsia; species Tillandsia leiboldiana. Next base: position 48,979,532 of record CM055065.1, read on the forward strand.
ATTTGCATAGCTATAGTACTATCTTTTGCAGGTTAGACGCTACGCCTATGCGGGGTTTTCCGTATGGGTGACGGATTTGTTGGCGAGCCCGGGTCACAGTTTGACCCCGGGGCGTGACATTTGGATTTTTGGTCGAGTTCGGATTTGGATATGAATTTTTAAAATCTATCGAATTTGAATTTTGAGTTTGGTAGTCAGCTACGGATTTGGGTTTTTAAAAATCCCCCTCAACCCGTTGTCATCCCTAGTTGACTGAATTAGTTGAAGTGGTAGTCATAAATGGATCGAATTAGTTTAAATGGGCCGCCCAGAAAAACTCAAAGGTCAAAACAAATTTGAAATTATTATAAAACCCAATTAAAATCCAACAAAAAAAAAAGAGAAGTAGAAGCACACAGAGCATGAGGAAAATAATAGAGAGTAGGCGGTAAATAAGAGAAAGTCAATTCATCAGAATATCTAAAAATATTTTTTATTATCCATAGTATAATTATTATAAATATTTTATTGATAACAAAATATGATAGCAATATGAGATAGAAGCAATCCCATAAAAAACTTTAAAAATCTTCTTCATTATCCATAACATCATAAATTAGATAGGACCAGCAAGTGAGCATAATGAAAGAGAGAAGCAATCACAATAGAATCTTTAAAAATCTTCTCTATTACCCATAGTAAATATCTGTAAATAATCACTGAATAGATGAGAGATAGAATAGGATTATGATAAAATAACAAGCGGAGCCATCCCATCGTTATCATTGGTGATGGCCATCAAATAGTAGAGAGAGAAACCAAGTGAGGAAAAGATGGAGGATTTGTAGAAGGAGGGAGAGAAGATTAGGGCTAGAGTAACTCCATAGGCATCATGAGGGCTAACAAAATTACCATCGTTTGATCGACTAACAGGGCCATAGGGGCGATCTGACTAGCCAACAGGGCAATCGGAAAGATTCGATTGGAGATCCTCTTCGGAGGAGGCGAGAGCAAGAAAGATTGCGCTATCGATCGAGAGGATAGAGAAAGGTTTAGGAAAGACACGGAGATACGTGCAGATATGCGCACGTACGTACACACACAGGATCGAGGGGAGACAGAGAGCCACTGCACATAGAGGGGGGAGAGAGAAAGAGAAAAGATAAGATCGACGAGGGGAGGCAGAACGATAGATAGAAAAGAGAGGCAAAATAGGAGGAGAGTAAGAGAGGTGAAATGCGAGGGTGCCACGCGGCCTTAAAGGTGTGCCAAATAATATATCTAATTCAAGTACATAGATAATTTGATCAAAATTTTAAAAAATAGGATCAAATTGTAGTTTCCAAAAAATACATTGGATCTGCAAAATCACAAAATTAGTTAATTTTTTTAATCACTGCTACAGAGTATAAATATACCTTCTTTTTCAAGAGTTTTTCATTAGTTCTTTTCTGGTCAGATTTTTTTTAATACTAAAAATTTTAAAAAAATTGTAATTCTAAGGTGAAGGAATAATATCATACACTTTTTTTTTTTTTTTTTTTTGATATACAGGTAGCATTTTTTTTTTTTTTTTTTATTAATCAAGACTTAATAAAAAGCTGTTAATTAAAGAAAATAAAATTGAAGGTCTAAGTTGCAAAATTTTCCATAATTGAGGGGTCTCTATACATTTTTATACATAAAAACCAAAAATAAAATTCTTCGTTCTTTTACTGTGAATTCCAATACAGAGATCGAAAACTCCATCTCTCTCTCTCTCTCTCTCAGATCTCCTCTCAGTCCCACGTTCCCTGGCGAAACCCTAGATCTCAATCCCAGGTATTCTCTTTTATCTTCCCCCCCCATTCTCTCTCAATCTCCGCATCTTTGATTCCATTTCATTTCGAAGCCTTAGATCCATGAGTTTTAGCTAACACTCTTCGGTCGATATGAAATCGCTCATTAAATCGCTATAGATTTAATGGTTTATGCCCAATAATGGGCTAATTGATTAGATCTATGAACATTGTAGTGAGAAAGATTCGGAACTAAGAAATTGTTCAGTTTAAAACGAGTTTCAAAATGATGTATCAACATTGAGGTTTTAATACGATATTTATAACTAGTAGTGTGGTGTTTTCTAATGCAAATAGCTCTTAGGGGAATCGTGGATCGATGTGAAATCACTCATTTTTCATAAAAATCGGTTAATGGATGTTATTTTTGTACCAAGGGTTGTAGATCTACGAGCACTGTGGCAAGAAAGATTTGGAACTTAGAGATTGTTAGGTTTAAAATGAGTTTCAAAATACTGTTTCAACATTGTGGTTTTGATACGATATTTATAACTGGTAGAATGGTGCGTTGTAATTCTTTGGGGAATCATGGATGTTTATGCACTGCGAATTTATTTTTTTTCCTGTGCACTAGCTCGGAGGGCATAAATTTTGTTCTGAAGAATGTGCATTTTCTTATTCATTAAAAGAATTTTCTGTGAGATTTGCTTGGAAAGAACCATGTTTTGTGAACTGGTACATTTTGTAGGATTATCAGATTAATCGAATTCAATAGATCCATTTATAAGCCTTCCAATTAAGAATTGCGATAGTTGATCTGACCAAACAAAAACTTGGTATTCATTCTGCTATTTTGCTTGCATAATTTTTTTCATTTTTTTCTGAGATCTATATTTTGGAATACATTTTTTTTTATGCATGATATTTTACATCATCTGTGCAGCTATTCAGGTAAACTGTATATTCAGTGAGGGAAGTGATTTACTGCCTTTATATAGAAAACCATTCTTATTGAATTTGTGTACTTTTTAGGTGCTAGGCTTACAGAGAGATAGCTGAATCCTTTGGAGAAATATCTTTTGAAACTCGAGTTTGTCAAAATGGTATGAGAAAAGGGATCTATCTGTTCATTTATCTCCTGAGCTATCATTCTTGTTTCTTATCATGAATTTAAAGGTCTAATGGTACTTAATCTTTTATCAATTTGGTTATTTACTGATTCGTGGAAATGTGGATTTTCTCGTTTACTAATGTTTTGTTATTTTCCCATTGCCAAAAATTTAAGTAGCAAAACAAGTTCAGTCATATCTGTTGGTTTTATTTGGAATCAATATCTTTTTCTTGCAAGTTTTTCTTTACTTTGTCAAGTTCAAGGCAAGTACGGTCATATCTGATTGAAGGTGTCAAGTTCATGTTGACTGCTTATGTTTATCAGTTAATTTTCTTTCGCACAATCACACCTTTCCAATGTTTCTTGTTGGTAAAGGAACAATAGAAGTGCCTTTGGCATTGGATATCAAGTGAAAATGTTGACTGTTGAGGAGATAAGTACATGCTAAAAATGATAATTGGGATAGATAGGGATTGGCATGAGAACTACTTTATAAATGAGGTTCTTTTGGAAAAAAATGTTAGTACATTTATTGAGGCCTTTTAATGTATATATTCTTGACTATATTCAATTCAGATGAAACATGGATAGATTGTGTTTATACTTGTATATCAGTCTTCATCCTATAATTTCAGTAACTAACGACTATTCAAAGTCATGGATAAATTGTATTTATAATTGTATATTAGTCTTCATCCTATAATTTCAGCAATTAACGACTATTCAAAGTTTGAAGGAAATTAACTAAAAGTTTGCCATGCTTTGTTCAAACAGGTGGTTCTTGCAGCTTCGATCATAACGAAGTCTGGAAAAGGTGAATTTTCTCTTGAACACTATTCTGCATTTCTTTTATATATTACAATTTATATTTCTTTTTCTTTATCTTTTTCTGATAAATAATGGAAACTTCAGTTTCTTTTGCGAACTTTAGCTAAGAAACATCGCATTTGATCTGTCTACATCATGAATATTTTTAATATTTCTGAGATGTTTCCGTGTCTGTACGATCCAGTTACCTCAAGTGAATGCTGCAAATATGTTTGTCATGATACTATCTTATCAGATAATCTTACCTTCAATGCCAATTTGCGGCTTACTTTAGATAAGAATCCAATGATACTTACTGTTTTATTACTTTTTTCCTCTGCATGAAGAAGATATCTATTTTTTTTTTTTCAAGTTCTGGATTTGCTAGATTAAAATACTTGAATGTAGTTCATTATGTGTATGTTCTGTTGTTATGCTATTTTGTTCCATCAAGTTGTCTAACTTTTTTATCACATTCATTCCCGTGTAACTCTGAACTACAAAATTTTTCTTAGTGGTATCATATTGATTGTCATTTTGTATAGCACTTCTATTTGTCACATGTGAATGAACTATTTGTCGCATGTGGACGAAAGATTTGAAAATCCATCTGGTTCACAGTAGAACTGAAAGCATGTATGTCTTTTTGATTTTTGCCGATTATTCATGTCTTTTTGTATATTGTGTATAAACAAAATGAAAATGTTATGTAAAGAAACTTGTGCATTTTGGTACAAGTGCAAATTTTCATGATTAGTCAGACAAGTTTGCTAACCCTCGAAGTCCATATGACCAACAATGGTCACAGGTTGAATCCTTGAGACTTGCATCTCTAATCTACTAAAACGACAGAATACTTTATTCTCCCAAGTTACTTCATTTAATTGGAATGATCCAAAAATGACGAAGATGCATCTTTCATCTGCCTCCATGATGAAGAGAGGAAATAAATGCTCAATTTTAAGTAATTGCTTGAGTAACTCTCATTCCTGCCACTCGATAGCTTGACGCAAATAACCGATATTTCACACTGTTAGCTTTGCGCCATCTCATATCGACACACTTCAGATATCTCATTATTGGATATCTGTCTTCTTTTATCATTTTTACCCGCTGAATGCCGGAGAAAAATATATAGCACAGATGGCTCATAATTCCTTATAGGGCAACCTTGTAGACTATTCTAGACCCTATTTCATATTAATGCTTATGTTTTTCTTAATTTTGATTACTATGACTATTCCAGTACCTTAAATATGGCCTGATAAAATATTGTCCTGTCTGACATAGGTCTGTTTTAAACTTTGCCTTTGTACATGAACTGCTTATCACAGGGATTACACCATCCCAGTATTCTGGGTGCTCTGTTTTTTAATCTCATAAGATGACTCTTGTTTTTTTTTCCCATGGACTTGATTACAGCACTTATTTCAAGACAGTTTGTTGATATGTCTCGCATAAGGATAGAAGGACTACTTGCTGCATTCCCAAAGTTGGTTGGAACTGGAAAACAACATACTTATATTGAGACTGAAAATGTTCGCTACGTATACCAACCAATAGAAGCATTGTATCTGCTACTTGTTACAAACAAACAAAGTAACATTCTTGAAGATCTGGAGACACTAAGACTCTTGTCGAAACTTGTATCCTTTTATTCTTCAAGCCTTGTAAGTATAGCAAGGTTACTATTTCTATTTTAGATTCGTTCTTGCATCCCTCTGGGTTGACGTTATATATATATATATATAGAACTAGGCTACTATGCTATCGATAGCATCAAATCATTGGTGCTATTAGGTTTTTAGCCCGTGGATTAAGGGATGTGCGGTTAGGATGATAGTGAGCCCCTAGGGTTTAGTAGGTGGTTGGAAAAATAGTATGATCTAAGGGGTGGAAATGATCAAAGAGGTAGATCTAACGGCAGAAAACTTGGTAGCACCAAGTCATTAGTGCTATTAAGTTTTTAACCTTTGGATAAAAAAATGTGTGGTTACGATGATAGTGGCCCCCTAGGATTTAGTGGGTGGTTGGTTGAATAGTATGATCTAAGGGTTGGAAACGATCAAAGAGGTTGATCTAATGGTGGAAAACTTGGTAGCACCAAGTGCTTGGTGCTATCGATAGCATAATACCAAGACTCTCTCTCTCTCTCTCTCTCTCTCTCTCTCTCTCTCTCTCTCTCTTTATATATATATATATATATATATATATATATATAAAGAGAGAGAGAGAGAGAGAGAGAGTAGAGCTTATATATTTTTAAAAGTGCAAGCCCAACTATACTTGTGAATTTTTTACCATTGGATTTGCATTGAGATTTGTACTATTGTAAAGTCAACTAAAGAGAGAGAAAGATAAAGTACAATAGCACGGATATCAATACAAATCCAATGGTAAAAAATTCGCAAGTATAATTGGGCTTGTGTTTTTGAAAGTATATAAGTTCTACTATATATATATATATATATATATATATATATATATATATCATTAAACGAACTTTGTATTAGTGTCTGGAAATTTTGGTCATGTTGAGTGTGCTAGTTATTGAAGTTTCATAGTAATGGTTTCCTTATACCGTACAAAGGTACCTGAATACGCACCCTCTTTAGATGAGGAGGGCATATGCCTGACGGCTTTTGAGCTGATTTTTGCCTTTGATGAGGCCATCTGTCTAGGGCACAAAGAAAATGTGACTGTTGCACAGATTAAACAGTACTGTGAGATGGAGAGCCATGAAGAGAGACTGCATAAGATGCTCATGCAAAGCAAAATTAATGAAACTAAGGATGTCATGAAGCGAAAAGCTAGTGAGATTGACAAAAGCAAGGTACCTTCTTTTTTTTTTCTCTTGTTTAATCTTCTTATAGTGAAAGCATTTCTATTGTGAATGTGCAAATATATGACTATTGCCTTTTAATTTTAATTGAAATCCTTTTTCATTTCTCAACTATGTTTTTCACAATCTTCACGTTGAACTATATTAAGTGGACCAACTGTAATGCATAAGCGTACAGTTGACTTTACAAACCTTCGATACTTCATTTTCAATAAATTTGTGCCAAAGTTGCTTGGCCAAAAAATTTTACTCCTGGACTTATATAAAAACTTCGTGTTAAGACATTGGGCTTGCATTTCGGCAATTTTCTTTTTTAAATATTTTATGTGGAAACTGATATGCTTGAGATCTTTTTACTTTAGCATGCATTTATTTACAACTTTAATCTCTCTTGTTTTCAGACAAATTGCAGGCATCTAACTGGTGGAAACTTCAACATTTGTTCAACTTTTGTAACAAGAAAAAGGCATACAAGTTATAATATGATAATAAATATGGATAAATTTGACATGTGATAAACCAAATAATTTTTCTTGCTTGAGCTTTCATGTGACTCTAAATAGGCAGAAGATTTAATTTTGACATATATAAAACTTAAGTCCGTAAGCAATTTCTAGTTTTTTTTTTTTTTCTTCTCGAGACATCTGCTTTGGTCATCAGTTTTTCGCTTCATGGATGCTAAAGCTTTGAACAATTAATTTTCGTCGTTGCTGATTATCCATTTCTCTATCTCATTATCAATTTTCTTCTTCAAATGCTTTGTAATGAATAAACAATTGGCATGGTTAATCTTGCTTTTGTTGGTTCTATTATGTAATTATCTTAATGCTTGCAGATTGAGAAAGGCAGAGGGGACAAAGGAGGATTAATGTCGATGTCTGGTCCTCGAGGAATTGAAAGTGCTTTTAGTGATATGAGCATTTCTAGCAGCGCTAGTGGATTTGGAAGTGGTTCCGGATTTGGACTGAGCACGGATGCTGACTCCTCCACCAAGCCCAAAGGTTTGTACCTCTAGGTGTCATAACCACATTACGAACACATTATATCAAATTTGGCTAATATAACTGTAATTTGTTTTTAATTATTGAGAGATTGAAGTGCTTTTTCTAGAATTTATATGCTATTTTCCTTCATGTCTTAGTTGCTAAATTTTTTTGTAAAGAATATGCGATATGTACAACTCTTTTTCAATGAAAAGAGTAACTTGAATCTTTCTTTGATTTAAGTGCCCTTTGAACTAAACATGGAAATGGTATATACTTGAACAATGGCATTATAAGTGGCATTGTACATAGCTTAAGCTTATTAGCATCCATATCTTATTTTCCTTCTTTCATTAGGTTAAGCATCATATATTTTTTACTTGTTATCATGCCTAAAATTAACATAGTACTGTGAGACTTATCAACTTTAAATATCATAATTCCTACGATTGAGAGAGATCTAAATTTCTTGAAAAGGTTTTAAGGTACTTTTATAAATGTATCAGTTTGTTATATTTTTTTTCATTGTAATCATTTCTTTAGCCAACATTTGTACGTCGGTCATGTTGGGAAAACATACAAATTTTGATGTTCAATTTTTCTAGCTTTGGTATTTCATTTTGTGTTTTGCTGTAATGTTTGTCTTATTTTTTATGAATGTGTAGGTCGTCCACCAGCGTCTGCTTCAGCTCCACCAAAAGGCCTTGGCATGCAACTGGGCAAAACACAGAGGACAAATCAGTTTTTGGAATCTCTAAAAGCGGAGGGAGAAGTGATTCTCGAGGATGTGAAACCAGGTGCTACTCAGTCAAAGTCATCTCTGCCACCAAGTGATCCTATAACGTTGAACATCGAGGAGAGGCTTAACGTTACCGTTAAGAGAGATGGAGGAGTCAGTAATTTTGATCTCCAAGGAACTCTTTCTCTTCAAATTCTTAATCAAGAGGATGGCTTTATCCAACTTCAGGTTCTGATGCATTTCTCTCACACTATGATTTAGTATTTCATTTGAAAAACCATGATTCAAATGCATTTGATCTGTATTTATAATGAGAATGCTCGTCACTCAATAGAATTCAGAGAATAAAACCGCTGTTATTTTATTAGTGCGAGAAGCTTAATAAAATATTTACAACATGCACACTAGTTTATGTTGTATTCTTGCTCCCAGTATTTTGCTTGTTTTTTCTTGATTAGTTCTGGTATTTCCCTGGTTTGAAATTGAATCAGATGACCTCATCTATTCTTTATATTGGATATTTATTCCCTTTAGATTTAATTAGCAGTCTCATCTTTATATACATGCAATTGGACCTTGGGTTGTACTATAGTGTGATTTCCCTTGCGTGGAAATATCGACTGACAGTCTGAGGAGTCAATTGCTAGTCTAGAAATTTTCTATTGAGTTCAGTTTAAACTCCTTTCTTGGCAATTGGAGTTGTGTTCAAGATGATATGTACTGATCAAAACATCTATTTGGTAACCAATGCATTCTTTGCTGAATTCTGAAGCTTTAATTAGAATCATTTGTGACCTGTTCTGATTTTAGTTCTTGTATTAGTAGTTTATGTTGAGTATACAATATGAAAACACAGTTCTCTACTAGCTTCGGCTTTTAGAGACAAGCTAATGTCTTACTTGGTATTAGAGTAGGAGATCCTGAGTTCAAATCCACCACATTCCTAGCATCATTTAATTTCGCCCGCATCTTGGGCCTATAAAAAAGTCTTGATACCAGATATAATGGTGTGCTGAATATAAAATATTAAAATCCCTGTTCTCTAATAGCTTTAGCTTTTAGAGTGGTTTATTAATTTATGCCGACTATACAATATTTACTGACTACGGTATCATTTCCTTAATTTTTTTTTTTTTTTAATTCTTCCAACGATGTATAAGATGTTCTTTCTGGCAGCAGACTTGTACCATCATTGCTGCTATGTACATGGATATTCAAAGATATTTCAGTGCTGATTCTGCTGAGGATTATTTGCTCAATCTATTTTATGAACGAATAATAGATTTGGAATGGTGGAATTTATGATAGTGGGTTGATTTTATGTAACAGATTGAAAACCAAGATGTACCAGGCCTTAGCTTCAAAACTCATCCCAATATCAACAAAGAATTGTTTAATAACCAGCATGTTATCGGGTTGAAAGATCCAAACAGGCCTTTCCCCACTGGTCAAAATGATGTCGGTCTGATGAAATGGAGAATACAGGGCTTGGATGAATCCTCTTTGCCATTGACTGGTATGTATTGCTGTTGTATTAAAAGTAGGAGATATTTACACATGCAATACCTCTGAAAATAGCTATATTTGTATATATCACTGCAGTATCTGAGTTTCATACATGCCCTTCAAAAACTTAGTTTTCTACACATTTGCCCTTCTACTTACAAAAAGGTCCCCTCTCTGAAAAATATATTTTCCAATTCAAAACCAAATTCCACCCATGACTGGAATGGACAAACTTGCAACAAAAGTGGCTCGGTAATGAATTATTCTTCACAGAGGTATATATGAAATTTGGACTTTTCAGGGTTATATTGTGATAAATAATTTTGCAGGGGACTTTGTGTAGAACCCCTTGAAAATATTGATGAGTACTTTTAGACCGTCTTGCTAACTTGCTCATCTGTTCTTGCAGTTAACTGCTGGCCCACTGTCTCTGGAAATGAAACTTTTGTGAACATTGAGTATGAAGCTTCAGATATGTTTGACTTGCACAATGTTGTGATTTCTATTCCTCTTCCTGCTCTTCGGGGCCCACCAACTGTGAGGCAGATCGACGGAGAGTGGAGGCAAGCATTTAAAACTTTTGTTTTGTTGGATCTTCTCGGATGTCGTCAAGTATAAATTGCTTTATTTTTAAAAAAAATAATTAAGAAGGCAAAAAGGAAAAACCATTGGAGTATCTATTAGCTGATTGTATAGTTGTTTAGATGCTTGGATAGCAGAAAAATTCACAAATTTTCAACCTAGTATTTCTTAGTTTAGTTCTTCTTTCTACTGGCAATGTGAATTGAGAACAGTGGGCTTCTCGAAGTTATCGTTATTTCTATTTTGAAACTCCAATCTGATTTGTAAAAATTTATTTCCTGCTAATTATCTATGAGGTCCCTCTTTCTTTCATGTATAGCTCAGGTGGTGTCAAATGACTCTTTCCGATAATTCGTATGTTTTTCTCTTTCTTTGTATGTCTCCTTTTTCAGGTATGAATCAAGGAACTCCACACTGGAGTGGTCTATTCTTCATATTGACCAATCGAACCGCAGGTAAGCTTTTTATTTATTCTTCATTAGTTATAATTACTTTCTTCATTTTTTTTGTTTTAACATATAAGAGCACTTCAAATTGGCTAATTATTATTCTTTTTTTTTCTTTTCCTTCGTAGTGGATCAATGGAGTTTGTTGTGCCTCCAGCGGATGCATCGGCATTTTTCCCCATCTCTATTAAATTTACAGCCGCCAATACTTACAGCGATGCGAAGGTTAGATTTATTATTGGCTATTTATTTATGGGTTAAAAATAGGTCCAACTCCTGTCCGTGACAATAGGCCCAGGAGACTAATAAGTTGAGTTGGGTGAGCCCAATAAGTTGAGTGGGGCTGCGGTCCACAATAGACCTAACGGCAAGAGGCCCAACAATAGATCCAACGTCCAAGTGGGTTGAGTCCAGTCGAGACCCGTGGGCGCTATATCTGTACGCTTTAAGTGAATTGGTTGCGTATTTCTAACAGCTCGAGCTTTTGGAATTAATGGTTAGCGCCAACAATCCTACATTTATCACATTCTCAATTGTTCTTTCAGTTTCTAGGATATTTAGAATGCGGTACGCGATGGTCTTGTGAGTTCATCCTCTCGTGAGTCTACATTTCATACGAAGTGTAGGACACCATGTTTCCTGTTTAGCAACTTTGCTCCATTTACGGTGCTTGGTTGAAAGCCGGTCATCAATTTATTCATAAACTTAACTAGTCGCATATAGCTGGGAAGAAAGTTTGTAAAAGTGTCTGTAAGTAGTGAATCCATCTGTTGTCTTCACCAGCAAGCTGTGACTTAATTGTGAAGGTGTAGCAGATAGCGAAAAAAACATCATGTTCTCCTCTTTAATAATTGTGAAGGTGTAGTAGATATGAAGCATTTCTTGATAAATTGTTCGAGGCCATGCTAAGTGCCCTCATCATTCGACTTCTGGCTTATGCTCCTCTTTGAGATAATGCGCGATTCATTATTTGTTCTTTCCTAGTCTGTTAAACTTACGTAAGCGCACATGTTTTCGGGTCGTTTACATTTAGATAACGAGGCCCCGAAATTGCTAACATGATATCTTAAAACAATTTTCAGGTCGGTGGCATCACGCCGCTTCGAGGTGGTGCTCCTCCCAAATTTTCACAACGGATTCAGTTGATTGCAGATTCGTATCAAGTGGTTTAAATCTCTGGTGCAAATTTTGCTTTACTACTAATAAAGTCACATTTGTGCGCAGCTCAATTCGAGCGGAGTAAACGCACAGGAGTTCTTTTTTTTTTTTTTTTTTGTTGTTGTTATATTTGTTGGCAGCAATTATGTCATAGAAGTATATTTAATATTCCATCAGAGAGTTATTTTTGTGCCAATTGAGAGAGTCCTGCAGAATTTGAGTTTATTGCTTGGAAAATACATATATTCAGCTATATTGTTGTTCCTAACTTCTCTATCTTTAAAATGAGAGCAAGATTTTATTTTTTTTTATTTTTTTATTTTTTTTTTGTGGTTACCCTTTTTTTAGTTTAGAGAAGTTTGTACTGTAGTATAAGGCTGCACAAATGTGCGAGGAAGGAATGGATTTTCTCTATTCAATTTCAGCTCTAGTGCGCTTCAAATTTCTATTGGAAGGTAAATCCATTAAATACGGATTATCAGAAAAACATGCACACAAAAAAAAACAAAAACAAAAGCAAAGGCATTTTTTTTGACCTTTTTGTTTTTTCAGTTGACACTCGCGTAAGCTGAAAATTTCGGTCGAAACTCGCTAAATTCATTAGAAGCTGCTTGCTTAATCAAAAGCCATAGTAGATAGAAGGGGGGTTTAAATTTTATCATCAGAATCTGCAAGCTTAACTAGAAGCCACACTGGATAGAAGGTACTGTAACAAATTTTCCTTTCAATTAAGGAACCTTTTTTTTAGCATTTAGCCCTCTCACACTATCATTCTTACAAATAAACTCACCATATATTTACAAAGTTAATCCCCTCCCTACTATACGGAGTGCTTTTAATTTGAACACAATAATTCAACCACCGTGTTTAAACACTTGACTGGATTACATCCTCTAATTCCCATTGCTCCAAAATAAAAAAAAATAGATACCGAAGCGTAATGCAAATCCGTCGCTGTTCTTAAATACGGTGATTGGACCACCGTATTCAACTTAACATGACTCCTCCCTATCCAACACGACACTCACGTGACAAGAAGATGACTAGTTCTGCAAATATACTTCTACAAATTTTTTTAAAAAAAAACCCTCTGAACAGTTGTGCAGGGTTGGGTGACCAAGTTATTTCTCTCTATTCAACGAAAACAAAAGAAAAGAAACAAACATATTTTCATCACCAGAACAGAACAAAACAAAAAATAAAATAAAATAATAATTGAATGGACCATCCCAGATTACCTCACTTTTTCTCGAGTACTCATCTGCTAACGCAAACAAGCAATTATTCCTGGGATCAAGAAACTTCATCACCTGGTTGCGCCCCTCCGCAACGTAGCTGTTCACCAGAGATGGCCCTGTAGGTTCAAAAAAAAAAAAAAACAAAAAACTGCGGTGTTTCTCCTCGCTATAACAATGGACGGGATCTCAAAGAATAAATAGGTTACATACATTACGCCGGATGGGCACACAAAAAATATTTTACACAAAGCTCGCTCACACGAACAAACCGCACGAAAAGAAAAAGGGCGAAATGTATGGATAATCCCCTGTACCGTCGCTACGTCGCTGGTTAGCCTCTGATCCTTTCACTAACACTGCAATTCCAACGCTAACTACCAGAGAAACCCGGCACGCCACTTTTTCCCGTAAAATGGCCCTTCCGAGGCGTGATGAGAAAGTTCGGGACGTAAAGTAGCCGGATAGCAAAGGGGGCTACCACCCATTCATTTCGCCCGAAAAAAGTAAAAGAAGTAAAATTCTCATCCAGCAGCAGTGGTGCACAACACGCAACGCATACGAGACTCGCCTGATCGGGTTTCATCGTCGCCCTCATCGTCGTTGTCGTCGTCGTCGTCATCGCTACTAGATTCAGTGCTCTTTGCTTTCATAGTTTCCAACCCATCCATGAGGCACGGGACGTGGTACCCGTGGCAGCAGAAGAACACGATAACCGACAGGTCACGGATCGAGAAAGGGTCGAAGCAGAGGCAACACCGCCCTCCGCCCCTTGTCCTTGATTTTAATTCGATCGTTCTTGAGCTTTGGAGTCTCTCAATTGAGTGGGTGGTGGAGGTACCGTCTTCCCTCTTGTTTTGCGTCTCTTCTTCTATACTGCCCAAGCAGACAGCCCGACGAGCCTCATTGAAGTACTTAACCAAGAGGTTGACGCAATCAGCCTGTTTAAGAGCTTTTCAGTTGATTAATTTTGTTATAAGCTACTTTGCACGAAAGCCTCCTATAAATATCACTTCCAACCATTTCGTCGGCATTCTGTTAAGCAATGGGGTAAAATATAGGATCGAAAATTTCAAAGTGCAATGTAAAGATCACAATTCTACATTGCAATGTTTATAGGCGGTGCCCTGCATTTCACCCGAGTTATAAAGCGTAGAAGAAAAGGCGCACCTTGAGGATGTCATTGCATCCGTGTCTAAGCGACGTTTCGGTTCGGTAATCGGTTATAATTTTGACAAGGCGGTCTCGTAACCTACAACAATCGGAAGGGATTATCAGTTATGATGCGATTTCCAATGAATTTGACATAATAAAGAAATAGTGGACAGCTAAATGACGGTAAGGCGACAGAGAAATAAACTACATCCCTGTTTTGCAATTATTTCAAGAACATTACAAGAAAAAACGTTATCAATTGGAAACAAATTTTCAACATGCCGACACTGCAAAATTTGGCCAGAAAGGATAATTAATGGATATAGAAAGTTCAGCAAAATGAGCTTTCATTTTGACGAAAAACGGAAAATGTGGTGGTTAATTAGAATAAATAAGATGCGGAAAATAACAAAGTTGTTGCTCACCGAGGAATTTCTAATCCATTGGGCACCACACTAACAATGTAGAGAGGATCGAGATTACCGACAGTGTGCTCCAACAACATTCCTACCTGCTCAAATAGTCAAATATATGGAATATACTGCATAAATATAACAAAATAATAGTAGAGTTTAAAAATATATACAAAATGAGGGTACAAATATAAAAAATAAAATGTATACTAATTGCCCCTTCATTGTACCATTTCGGGCTTCTGAAGGCATTGCCTGATTAACTCCTCCCATAGTTCATCATCATGTTGCTCGGTCACAAATTCTACAGCCTACATAAAGTGACAACATTCATTTATTTAGACTCCAAGAAGGATATTATTATCCAATCATATGCAGCCGAAGTAATTATGATGGAATGAAATGCTTTTGGTATATAAGGACAAAAAAAAAAAACGAGCGAAAACAAAAGTTACTAATGCACACCTCCTGTATGTCCTCCAACTTATTTATGATAATAGCAAGGGCCTGTTTTGCATTTCCCATCCTACCGAGGACAAAGACTTGCTCTCTTACGAGGTCTTTCCTGGCACAAATTTCATATGCCTGAAAGGTAATAAAATGTTATTTATTTATTCAGTAAATCTGAAAAATGTTGGCAAATCAAGTCCCAACCTTGTCTAGTCTGTAATGCTGACTGGTACGAAGAAAAGGGAGTAGGAATCGTGGTTCGTAATCTGCATAAAGCGCTACCTATGACACAAAAGGACAAAGTACACAACAAATAATTGAATCAAGAAGAAGTGTTATTGCATGCAGAGCCAGTACTGAAATTATTCAGATTCAAAAAGAGTAGAGCTCGGGGAAAAGAAAATTGTACGAGGAAAAATGATGATTGCCCACAGTAAGGCTATATAACTAGAGACAGGTAATTATTGTGATTATGATCCTTAAGGAATGAAGAACAAATAAAATTCAGTAAGAAAACAGATATACCTGCATATCATGGAACTCCTTTCCTGCATTAATGTCGACCTCAAAAAGGGAATGCAAGTAAACATGCAAAAAATATCTCTTGTCACACTTTTTATTACACTGCAATAGCTGCTCTACAACTTCAGATGGAGGAATTATATCACGGTGTTGGATCAATAGAAGAACCGTTCTTTTACCGTCAAGTATCATAAGATCGACCACCTGTATAAGAAATAATAGTAAAAAAAACAAATATACAGATAATTGAATATGAGCAATGCTACTCATACACCCCAAATGGGGATTATGATGCATACCCCACCCATCCTAGGGTGGGGGCTTCTCCACTAGTCACATTGAAGTGACTAGCGGAATTCAACCCACCCTCGGATGGGTGGGGTGTTCAAATTAGCATTTTCCTAAATATAATTGCTATCTTAGTAATACATGCATAAACTTGACCACAACCAATAAAATGAGAATGCAATAACATATAATTTCAATGATAACTTGGAGCTCAACATATATTCATTTCTTCCAGCAAGCAACAGTTAATACTTGTAGATCATAAAACTCTTACATGCTTTCCGATTTGGACTGTAATCACCATAGAGAAACGGTCAGCTTAACAGAGTCAATTCGGCAGACCATTCTTGTCGAGATCATCATAAAAGGGCCATTTTGCAGAAACGAAACAGTAAAATTTTGAACGATAGATTTTAACAATGGCCGGATGCATGAGGATTTTTACTCGGAAAGGGGATAAGACAATAGGACAGAACTTTTCATCTGAGCCACAGGAACAAACAACAGTATTGTATCCAAGTACTAGAGGGAATAAACAAAAGAGTATGCCGCAGAGCACAAGGCTCCTTTTAGTGTAGCCTCCACAGTAATGATATGCAACTTTACCCTTGTTAATAAAAGGATTTCCATGAATCAAACCAGCACGTAGAGGTTGTACCAAAAGGAATCACTAAGGCTATTTACACAAGCAAATAGCTAAAAAGAGTGGGCTGCAAGCTTCATAAGCATGCCAAGTATGATAGATTGCTATCAGTATTCAAAAAAGAAAATATAGCTCTTCCTATGAAAGTAATACTGAGAACAGATAAAAGTGAAATTATCGTAAACATTAGGGCTGATAGCATGCATACCTTGTCATGAACTGCATGATGTAAGCTGTGCTTTTCAATAAAATCGAAAACATCAGGCTTCAATATCTGAAAAGACAAAAATGGAAAGATGAAGTGGGATGGTGACATCAATATGCAAATTAAGACTTGCTTGGCCTGTTGGGGCTATGAAGAAATGCTCTGACTCAAAGAATCGTTCAAAGCAGCAGTAATATTTTATTTTTTTCAGTAAAATATCCTCTACAGCTTCTCACTGCAGAAGCAAAATGTTCAAATTGGAACTCCTGGTTTTGGGACCTGAAAAGCCTATTTTAGTCTCCCAACAGCAAAAGCTCCGGACAATTTGCTAGCCAAACACATAGTTTATGGAAGCTTCCACTTCCTGCAGTAGAGATGTTTTTCCATAAGCCAGGCCAAAAATGTCGCACAAAGCGTAAGAACTTACATCAGCATATAAACCAAGGGCTTTCTCATATTGTCCATTGATCACATACAATTCAGCTAATGCCTGTTACAAAAAAAATGAATCAACAAATAGGAGATATAGAACAGGTGTACCAACACAAAAATTCCAAACTAACCTCTTTTAAATTATCAGTCATAGAGGAGGTATTCATTTTTGGCTCAATGGCAGAAATAACAGGTGATACAGAATATAACGTAGGCGGCCATGATTTAACAGTTGACGAGAGAAGTTTGTGAAATGACGGGTTAGTAGCCAAAGCAACAAGGGCAACCTGTTCATATAAAGAACAGTAGTCAGGAACTCTACAAGCTAATGATAAAAATCTTACTCATGAAACAACAACTACAGACCCATAACTTATCTTACAGACCTCATATGCAGTATCACTCAGCTGAGGATTTTCTGTAGGAATGTAAGGAACCAACACAGGAAGCTGGCGCAGATGGGCAAAGTGAAAAACCCACCTATTGAAGAACAGGTTTTAGTTAACAGAGAATTGTAAACTGTGAAAGTAAAATTTTGGGCTTTTGCAAACCTTTCCCATGCTGAAGCGGATCCACGGAGTAACTTAGGACACAAAGATGCAGCTTCTGCATATTTTCTTTCAACAATTAGATGATCAAGGTATCTTGATCCCACCTGACATAAGAAGAGCACGAAAATCATTGACCAAATGAAATGCTCGATGAATCTAGAGAACATGAAAATAGTAGCATGTATTAAAGAATTTGCAAGAAGGTAGCAAAAACCTAATAAGAACTCTAAAATATTAAAGATAAACTATAAAACGCAAATCATAGTAGACAAGGCCATATGCCACTGATGCCATCTTCAAGAGAGCATATAACTTTCTGCAGCAAAAGGATGGGAAACGCTGAAAGGTTATCAGATGAATGAGAAATAGCTATTCCGCCTACAATTCTTTTATTGCCAACCCAAGAAATCGGTTGATAATAGCTTTAGTTTTTGACCAACAATTTTTTTATTGCTAAACAATCTTACTGGGCCAGGATTATATGTTTTTTCAACCAGTTATGATTATCATTGTACACCCATTAACGATGGCGATGGGGATAAAATCAACAGTTAATTAGAAGTGGGTTTGTAAATTGTTGCAGATTGTTGCTTAAAATGTCCATTGCTAGATTACATAGTATAAAGTGCCATGCTGTTTCACAAGCTTGCAAAATACAATAATGACTCAAAAAAAATAAAAAAATAATAAAAAAAATAAAATAAAAAACTTTTTATGATGGCAAATGCAATCACAGGCGTTACCTGCCCCTCCTTTAACTAACAGATTAATGGCAAGGAAGAGAAAAGCAGTACCACAATAATCTCTTAACCAACTGCTTAAAAGGGATGAAGAGTACACTCTTCATGGATCAGTAGATCTCATTTGCTACAACTGACTGGCGAGTAAGTACTACTTTTAATAATAAGTCAATAATGTGCAATTGTTTGTCATGGAAAATATTGACAACCGTTATGCTAGCATTTACATCCACCCATATGATATTGCACCATTGCTAATTAAAGGAAAAACAGCAGAGGTCTAATGTACCTCATCAATAAGTTCAGTTCGTCCCTGTCCCGCTTCAACTGCGGCTAATGCTTTTTCATGGCAACCATGTTGAAGAAGCCAAGCTATGTGATCTTCAGCATCTCTAATTTTCATACAGATATTGGATATTTAAGAGCATGGAGTCTGCAATTTTACCAAGCTTCAAAAAAAAACATACTCTTGTCCATGTTCAATGACATTTTTCAGACCAAAACAGGCAAGGAATTATACAAGTTGAAAATATATCATATGGTCAAATCAGAAATTTGTGGGATTCCCTCCCTAGTTTATTTCTATCTCACAGCCCAAACCCTTGAAACAATTAAGAAAAGGCCCAATTTTATTTAGAAAAAAGGAAGCAGGGTAGGTACTTCCCTAAAGTAACAATTCAAATTAAAACATGTACATAGATAGTAAAATGTATTGGCATGCATACATACAGTATATAAGAACATGGTGAACGCCAATGAAAATAAGTCAAAGATGTTGTTAAGTTCAAGGGAAAAAAAAAACATAAAATATACAGAACGATGGTTCCTAGAGTAACAGCCTCACTAGTTAAAAGACACCAGAAAAAACTTGGAAAAAAACAGTTATAGTACTTAAAATGAGTACAAATTCTACAAAATTCTCATATACCTAGGCCTCGCAATCACCATGTCTTTGGGAGATACGATATAATACAGAGGTTCATCACCAGCAGCCCACTGACCACCAGCATAGCTGCTTCCTATGCAAAAGTGCAAAAGCAGTTAGAAGCAAGCACTCCAAACCATGCAACTATAGTTTACATATTATAAGACAAATGATTAGGGCTGTTTGGTCCAAACTGTAGGTTAGCAGTTACTTTTATAAATAGCAATTAGAAGAAGTTAGTTTTTTCAAGCGTCCGTAACAAATCTAGTCCCTAATGATCAGGTTTCAATTTTGTCCACAGAGTATCAATTGTAATAATTTAGCCATAGAAGTTTGACCAAAATCTCAGTTTCGTCCTTTGAGCTTCAGTCATAACAACTTTGTCTCCGAAGTGTGATACTGATTCCAGTTTCATCCTTAATGTTTCATTTTTAACAAAGCAATATCTAACTACGATGCTGACCGAGCCAAGTTAGAAGTATAACAATAGAAAGGCTTTCTCGTTATGCAAAATGAGCTTCGAAGACTAAAGTAGTAAAACTATGAGGAAATTGAAATCATAAGCAAAGTTCAGGGATTAAATTTGTAATTAACCCTTTTGATTAAAATCTCCTTTACAGCCTCTCATTGCAATAGAAGCAGAATCTCAAATGGGAGCTTCCGCTTGGGGGCCAAACCCATTTTAACTTCTTGTCCAAAGAAAAACATTAGCCTATTTGTTAGC
The DNA here is from genome assembly GCA_029204045.2 of Tillandsia leiboldiana. Taxonomy (NCBI): domain Eukaryota; kingdom Viridiplantae; phylum Streptophyta; class Magnoliopsida; order Poales; family Bromeliaceae; genus Tillandsia; species Tillandsia leiboldiana. The sequence goes on from CM055065.1 coordinate 48,999,746, forward strand.
AAAATAGCTGGTTTCTAAAGCTTATGATAGGGAAGCTATTCCATAAGACAGGCCAAGCAGGCAATTCAAAGTGGAAAAGGTTGTTTGGAACCTGTGAATGGAGCATGTGCAAGAGCATAATCTTTTGCCTTATAATGTTCATAGCCATGAACAGGTAAAGCATCAGTTGTTAGTTCCTCATTTTTCCATGTCACAATTCGTACTTCTGGCCTTTGTGCAGTTCCCTGCGTAAAAATTCCATGCAGATTAAGAACAAGTACTTCTGACTAATGTAAATATTTCACAAGAGCTGAAGTCAGAGAAATTTACAATGTCCAATCCAACCAGCAAAAAGGAAAAATTATTGCCAGCACCTGTGCATCACATCAGCCTGCGCACCACCCATTATCCGCCATTCATCCATCACATACTTCCAATCCAACAATCCAAGGGAAAAATTATTTCTAGATCAATAAATACTAGGAAGTGAGGATTGAACAGTGAGATAGGATGAAGGGTGGAGCATGGGCGGGGCACAGGCTGACAAGATGCACCAAGTGCAGCCAATAATACTATCCTACTTAGACAATCATTAGTATTACTAACTGCTCTGGAGCCAGACTTTTTGAAAGCACCTTGAGCAGAAAACAAACAACCATGTAGCCCAGTAAATCTGGTTTGACCCTAGTTGGGAAAACATCTAGCTTACGTGTTGCCAGCCATCCAAACTTTTGACTAAGCCCTAAGTATATGTATTAGGATTCATCAAATTTGATTGATCTTTCAGACTATTCTTCTTCTTTTTTTGTATATATATTAAAGGTCTCAAAGATGGAAGGAGAAGTCAGGTCCCACCGGGCGTGCCATTTTGTCTGCGATCTCGAATGACTCATCTCGCGCGGTTCCTCTTTAATATCAATCAAATTCGATCAAATACAAAATTATTTGGCCCATCCTAATACATATACTTAGGGCTTAGTCAAAAAAACTATTTGGGATCCGAAATATTTGAAAAATGTGAATGGCTCATACAATATGTGACCTTGTTCACTTTCTTTAAATTTCATACTTGTCATTGCTAGTGCAATTACATAACTGTCCAACAAATTTGATCATTACGCCTGTTTTAGTAGATAGCGTTTAGCGTGCTAGTAATGCAGTTCTGTATTTAGACCTTCTAAAGGTGAGACAGACCTTTTTTTGTTCACACAATTTCATATAGCCATATAAAAGAAAAATGACACAAAGTACACAAACAAGAAAAAAGACTTTTAAATAATGTCAAATGAGATCACTGCAATAGTATACTTTTCTCTTTAACTTGTGGTTTCTCAAGTTTCTCATAGCCAAAAACTCCAAGATTTGCCAAAAAAAAATTGAAACTGGATATGAGACTCAGATTTGGACCGAGTCATAATGTCACAATAGAGTTGACAATAAAGCAGCATTTCATTTTAGGTTATTTTACATAAGTAACCTCGCCTATGCGTCATGGACATTGACACGGGACATGGGACACGACTTGGACACAACGATTCAGCAACTTTCAAAAAATTAGAACACGGACACGACATGAACATAGATAATAAAATATAATATTATTAATATAATAATATATATTTATTATATATAAAATATAAATTTTGGTAAAATATTATTATATTTCTCATACGAATGAAAGTTTATAAAATTTTTCATTGATAGTTCATGTATTTTAAGAAAAAAATTCTCCACTATACACAATTTATTTATATTGTCCAAAAAAAAAAATTTATGTACTCATCAAAAAGTTTAAATATTTATCGTCTTACATTATATATGCATTAAACAAATAAAATAATATAATATATATACTTTTTTTAATTGTATGCGCCATGGATCGGCATCGAACGTTCGTCCAAGAAGTGTCCACATCGGATACGAGTCCGACACGGACACGCGAGTGCCCGACACGGACAAGTGACGCTTATCGAAGTGTCCGTGATACATAGAACCACGCAAAATCCTCTATTTGATATATGTATACATGTGACATCCGAATTTTTACATATACCCCTCGGCGGTGCAGTTTAAGATAATGTTCTTACCTTAAATTTGGGTTTCAATTTTACAGGGGAAGGGTTCTAAAAATAACCATCCAGAACATATTTCTAAAAATATGCCCTTGTGAAAAAATCTGAATTTTCAGATGTGTGACCCTTGGAACTGTTGCTCAAAAAAATGTTGTTACCCTAAACTAGAGATCTATTATACAGGAAAGTTGGTTTTGTTTAGATTTTTTTCTTTTTTTGGGTATGTAGAGGAAGATTTTTTTAGAAAAAAAGATGAGAAATTTTTACTACAAAGAAATAATATTTTGCAGGATATTGAGTATATATGCAATTAGTTAGTAATTTTGACAAAATAGAGGTGAAATTTGCTAAATATAGTATGAAAAAAGCTAATGTTGTCAATCTAAAAATCATTCTTTTAGCTACTAAATGAAAATACCTGCCGTGAAGGGACAGTTGTACTGAAATCCTTTTCTCCATTTTCCTCCTCCGGGATATACGCTAGTACTACTAAAGCATCGCCATACGGAGCAATACCAGCAATGTAGTAACTAGTTTGAAAAGATGCCACAATATCCACATACTTACTACCTGAAATGGAAATATTGGCCCGTACACCATTCACTCCATTGGGAGAATTAGCTCTAATCGCAGCAATCTTTACACTTGTTCCCCAGCCAATGACCAAGAGAGTGTCATCCTAGATACAAAAAATCTGCTTAGCATGCGACATAGAAATTTTGCAGATTCAACATAGAGAGAGGAAAGAAGCTGCAACTGCTATAAAACCTTCTCAAAAGTATTAAAAAAAAAGAAGAAGAAAACAGCCATCATTAGCCGAGGGCTTGCTAGGCCTGGCTAGAACTTTTGCACAACTGCTGCATAGTACAGTTGTTTGGAGAAGCACAAGCAGCTTTGTCATTACATTTCCATTACATGTCCAAAGCAGCTTCTCAATAACCTAATTGGAACATCTGCTTTTGATGCCCAAAATCTCATTTTAGCTTCTCGCCATAGCAAAAGATCTAGAGATTCTTCATGACAAACTCCTAAAAGCTATTTCTTGAAGTAGAGAAGTTGTACCAAAAACTAAACCAAACAAATAAATTAGTGCCCAAATACCCTCTAATTTATTCCTTTATAATTGTAAAGAGAGTAGAATGCAATAATAAACAATCATGCACTTAATTCTCCTACTGCCCATGATTCATTGCTTCTCCATCTTACCTCCACCCCACCCTGATAAAGTACTAACAAAAAAATAAAATAAAATAAAATAAGAGACTTCCAGATCAGATAGGTAGGGACTTTTGGTTGGTATTCATTATATTCTCCAGTAGCTCGAGTTTCAAATAAATATTGATTTCAAAACTGTAGAAAATATTTTAACTGCCAGGCTTTTTAATTGTCTTACTTTCTGATAATTTAGGGTTCCATCTGAAATCTGAAAAACATCCATCAATTTCAGCAAATGGTATATCAGTATTTCGACATAAAGCAATTTCTGGCCTGTAAATACACCACTTACTAAGCTAAGACAAGGCGCAAACTCAAGATAGCTGAAATTCAGTCTCTATAACACATATAAGCGTGTTACTTGTATTACTTTATGAGCCAATAAGAACAGTACCATACATCTATTTCTATCAGTCAGGAACAGTAAATCTCAAAATCTCAAATGACGTAAGATTTTGAGCATGGTGACGCCAAGCACGATAAGGTGAAGCACATCATTCTCTTTCAAAATAGTTGCCTGAGCCGGATTACATCAAAATGAAAAGGGGAAACTTCACAGAATATATTTTACCTGCCACACCAAGTGAGGAAGTAAAAGCTCCGGACGGGGGCTTCCCCTCGGCCTCTCAATAAAAGAAATTCGCTGATGATTTGCCATGTCATAAACTTTTACCCCAGCATCATTAGCCCAAGCAATAAGACTTGTTCTCCACTTCACAGCATGAATTGGACCTTCACCATCATGCAGAACCTGCAAAGATACAGGGATGCTGAATAATTACAATCTGACGAATCTACATATATATATATATATATATATATATATATATATATATATATATATATATATATACAAATTACCCATTTATATACATATATTCTTGTAAAATATTTCTCTTCAAAAGTGCAATTCTTATAAAAATACTCCTTTTTAACCTGAGTCATCAAATTCGTGAGCAAAATTGGTTTTGCACAAGAACAAAGCTTTCTAACGAGAGGTATTTTGTAAGTAGAAGGGTATATATTTAAGAAATTAAAATTTTGAGATACAAATATGAAATGAGTCTTGCAGGGGTATTAGTATATATGCTAACATCTCTAAAGACAAGCTGGAACTAAACCGAAATATATTATATATCAAGAAGTAAGACATACCTGCTTATTATAACCTAGCCAGTTCTTCATGTTGAGAAAGAGTTGACCGGCTAAACCACCTGTGACAAACCTTCTTGAGGATTTCCGTGAATAGTCAGGGTCTAGAGCTATTGCTTTCATAGGCCGATGATACTCAAATTTCAATTTTTCATCCGTAAAAAGGCTGCTTATAACTACAGATCCATCATCCGAGCAGCTACCAATGAATTCACCTTCTGCATCAAAGCTAAGGTCATTGACTGTAGCGGTATGAGCAGGAAATTCTTTGACCTGCAGATATAAAGTGCTGAGAACATCAGCGTATTTCTGCAAAATAATGGCAAGTAGTAGTAGACAACAGGGCAAAACAGAATAAAAATGACGAGTACTTCTCAAAACAACTAAAAATCTGGTCCTACCGATATGTCAGAACCTCAAATATCAGTTTGAATCCTTAATCTTCTTAAAAGATGAAAAATCAAGCCAAGCAATCAACACTACTTCAACTATATTGGAACCTAAGTTAGATTCATTTAAACACAAACTAGGGATTGATACCTCTAAACAATAACAACTAGCATTTTATATAGCTATATGCGGTTAGCTATATAGGTCGTATACTTTACATAAGATTCTTTGTAAAATAAATATTATCACATATTTCCTTATTATGTCCTCCAATGTTCATTATAATATTCCCTCCCCTCATAAGGCAACTTCTACTTGAATACTCTTTACTGACACACCAAGTGGTCTTCTTTGTGCATGTCCAAACCATCTCAATTGGTTCTTCGTGACTCCAGTTGGGTGCTATACCTAATTTGCAACTTAATAGAATCCTTTCTTAATTTATCTTCCCTAGTAGCCCCACTAACATGACTGACTTTATAGTTGTCTAATAAAATCTTCCTTCTACTTTCAGGGTTATAACATTAGAAGCACTTCTTTCATTTCTAATCATCTTACGCTTCTGTGCTAGAGTATACAGAACGCAATTTTTTGACAAAATGAGACAGTTAAGATAAAGAAAGAACAATTCGCGGTGGATAAACATACCTAAGAGGGATTACGGTCATTAACTTGGATACATCTAAGTGAAAAAGATGACAAATAGTCTTACAGCACATTCAAGATGTTGATAAATCATCTTATGCTCCAGTCATCAAAAAGGTTCATCGTCCAACTACCATTCGAGATAACCTACAAAGCAGTCCAATTTGGGAGCTACAAACAAGCCTATGTGTGTAGAGTAGGGCCCCTCCTTTAAAAGAACAGATGATACAAAGGCGTAAAAACAGGGTACCAACATCTCACTTACAAGAACAGGTGAATAAAAACAAATGTGATTGTTTCAATGATTGGCTCTCACAATGCCCAGATGGTGGAAGTAATGCTGCAATTAGGGTTCACTATCTACAGAAGATAAAAACTAGCTTTAATTACTTGACCAAAAAAGAACTATTCTAATCAAAATTAAAAATTACAAAAACTAAGGTCGATCTCCCAATCTTTATATTCGACCATCTTTCGGACGCCAAATCCCCTAATCAACAATCTCAATTTAAAAAAATCGGTTCATTTCACTTCAAAACCGATCTCAAGATAGGAATGATCATATCCGTTTGAGGCGATTAAAAAGAACCTATTTTCACTACAGGATGTGTCGATCGCATCGTAATTCTACCTCCTCCTAGGGTTTACTTACTCAGAAAACCGATCTAATCGGCCAAAAATCGTTCTAAGATAGGGAAAAGAACGGAATCGAATCGGAATCGACCTGATTGCCCTGGAAATCGAGGATGTGGACTGTGCCGTCGTGGGTGCCGAGGGCGACCATGCGCTCGGCGACGGCGATGGACGCAGCGGCGTCGGTGGAGAGGAGGGAGGGGACGCTCCCCCCCATTCTCTGGTACTTGAGCCTCGGCTCCTCCTCCTCCTCCGCCTCCTCCTCCCCCCCGTTCTCTCCATGCTCCGCCTCCTCCTCCTCCTCGTCCTCCTCGTCCTCCTCCTCCCTCTCGTCGTCCCCCTCGATCCCGTTCTCCGAGGGTTGGTGCTCCGACGCCATGGCCACTGCGCCCTGATCCGTGCACAGGAGCTTCGAGAAGCGACCGCGCGATCGCTCGATCGCTTTTCCTCTCCCTCTCTTTCTCTCTCTAGATTTTTTTTTTTTTTTTTAATCCTTTTAAACGCTAACTTCGTGACAATTTTAATTCGGTTTGTTTGTCGTTAGGAAATTAAAATAAATTAATTAATACGAAAAGTTTGGGTGTTTGATGGATCCGTTAACCCGTTTAGGAATTAGGATCGGGTAATGTACAAACTAGTTAAATCTAATGGAGCTTTCAAGATAACGATTGACGTCATTAAATATAATCTATATTATTTAAATTATTTAAAAATTAAATTTTATATTTTATATTTTTTTTTATTCATTCAGTGGACAAAAAAATAAATAATTAAATATATATATTTTTTAAATAAATGATGATAGGAGCCTTGTAATAAATATCTGAAATATATATCTTGTTTTAAACAATTTTTTTAAAAAATAACTAAAATTTAGTTAATTTAATTTTTTTTACACCGAATCAGTAAATACCTCATATCTATTATTAAAATTACACAAGTTTTACAACTCTTTGATCATTAGATCAATAATATTAAAAAAATTAAAATTTAATTTCTAAATAGTTTCAGTAATCTATATCATGTTCAACGTTATCGATCATCGATTCCAAAGCTCAAAAAAAAAAAAAAAAATTGACAGCAACTATAAAATTTTGATAGCCTAGTCTAATTCTCTCTCTCTCTCTCTCTCTCTCTCTCTCTCTCTCTATATATATATATATAAATAAATTATTAAGTAATAATTTATTATTGAAAATAAAAAAAAGATTATTCTTTGAACACTTGAAAAGATATTAATAACATACTTTATCTACGATATAATTTACTTTATTTTAAAAAATAAATAACTTTATGATCAGATATAATATTTTACGTTGAAAATTGGATCATATTCCAAACCTACTAAATAATACAAATTCTTTTCAATAATTTAGATTCATATAGTTTTATTTGGATGTGGCAAATACAAAAAAAAAAAATTATTTATACTCATAAGATAGTACATTCAATTTTAGTTCTATCAAAAAATTTGATAATTAAATTATTGAACTTAAGTTATGATTATATTTTACTAAATTTCTCAAACAAAAAGACAAATTGATTTATATTCAATAATCACACAATCTTCTAGAGATGACTAGAAATGAACAAATTATATATTAATTAGGTATTATTAAACTAATTAAGTGTAACAACATAATGGAATAAAATTTAGATTATGTTAATTAGAGTGTACATACTTTGTTTTGTTTAAAATTTAAAATATGGGATGTGTTGCAATCAACATCTGTCATAAGTTTTCTTTATAATTTCTACTCTCAGAATTGGTAGACTGTATTTTTGCCTTCTTCTCCTGGTATAGCTTTTTTTCACTTTTCCACCTAAGTTTAACCTTCCCATGTAAGTTTTTTTTATCTGTGTTGCTAAAATACTATAATTTATAAACTATGAGATTGTAAGTAATTATAACGACAGTAATAATTTGTTGGACCCAATGACCAACTTAAAATACTTAAATCTAGTTATTATATATTATTAGTGTTCATGTCTCTTATATATCAAATCACAACTTCATTTTTATGACTCCCTCTATTTAGATCTGACGTCATCGTCAGTTCAAACACACACAATCTAAGATCATAAGATGATGTGAGACTTATCTCGCTAGCATTGTCATCTAGATCCAGACTCAGTCAAAACTCCTCATACACTAAGCTTCTGTTTGGGAAGGGTATAAAGGGGGGATATCCCCCTTTATACCCAAACGGTTTGGGGATATCCCCGTTTGGGGATATCCCCGCCAAACGGGGATATCCCCCAAACCCACACGGGGATATCCCACCCCAACCCTCCCACCCCAAGTATAACCCTCTCTCTCTCCTCCCCTCCGCCTGTGATCAATGCGCCTCTCTCTCTCTCTCTTTCTCTCTCCCCTTCCCAAGGCAGTACCTTGGGAAGGGGGTTTTTCCCTTTTTTTTTTTTTTTTTTTTTTTTTTTTGTTTTCGTTTTTTTTTTTCTTTTATATGCTTCAGATTTTTTTTTTTTTTTTAATAAAAATTTTTAAATTATAAAAAATATTTAAATTTTAAATTTTAAATTTTATAAATTTTAATTTTTTTTAATTTTATATTTTAATAAATCTTAAAATTTTATTTTATTTTTAAAAATTATTAATTTTAAAATTTATACAATATTTTTATAATTTTTTTAAAATTTATATACATTTATAAATTAAAATTTTTACTCTTTCTTAACATTTTAAAATTAACATTTTTTTTACTCCTACTTAAAATTTTTAAAAAAATTAAAATTAATAAAGATTAAAATTTGAATAAATTTTAAAATTTTAATTTTAAAAAAAATTATTAAAAAAAAAAAGAATATTTTAATTTTTTATCATGCGTATTTATAAATTATTTATAAAATAATATTATTAAATTTTATTTAATAATATTATAATTTTTAATATAACTAAAATTATATTAAATTTTTAATCGTTAAATATTATAATTTTTAATCGTTAAAAATTATTTTTAAGACAAATTAAAATAAAATAAAATTTTATATAGTATATAATTAATTAAATATAATATATAAGATTTATTATAATTAAATAATTCTAATACATTACCCCATTATCATATTTATAATATACATAAAAGTAAAGGTCACATCGTCATTAAACAAAAAAGTCAACTTTATACCTCTTATTCATCATTACCAATCCAAACACCTATTTTCTTATACCAGGTTTAAACCAGGTTTAAGCCCCATTCACATCCAAACACATTTTAGGTTTAAACCAGGTTTATCCCTTACTTTATACCTATACCTGGTATAACTAAACCAGGTTTAAGCCACATCCAAACGCTACCTAATAGTTATAAACTCTGATTGCATAGATAATATTTTTGTACTTGCCTAGCTGAACGTATATAGGGAAGACTCCGTCTGTTTGGATTGAAAATCTCTTATACGTGTGGCGAATCTGATTCACGTCCTGAAATTATGTTTCAAACTTTATTTTTTTTTAAATAAAAATAAATTGTTTTTCAAAATTCGGAACGTGATGATAATATATTTTATAAGTCACAGAGTAACAAAATATGACATTTTAATATCTTATAATAATTTGCATGCAGATCATGTTGGATGCAGAGAGGGACCTACCTTAAGACCCAATGTGGCCATGCCCCTCAATTTTGTAATATTGCTTAATAGTCCTTGATATTTTTAGCTATCTCTCTTTTATATAGTCATGATCCTTAATATTTGCTTAATAATTTTTAGTGCAAATGTAACTTTTTTTTTTCCTTATTTGTACGCATTTTGAAGAGTCTCACATTTATAAGGTATTTTAAAATACATCGCTTAACTTCAAATTTTTTATTTCATACCTTTTCAAAATTTTTAATTATTTTAGATAAGTTGTTTTATTTAAATAAATAAAAAATTATACTAAATTTAATAGGGTTTTTAGCTAATAAATTTTATTTATTAAAAACACTAAAAATCCAATTATTAACTGAATTATTGTTAAATTTAGTAAAATTTTTAATTATTTGAATTATTAAAAATTAAACGTCTGTAAATTTAAAAAATAAATTTAATATTTTTACATTAATCATTTAATTAATATTTTTTTAAAAAAAAATTAATTAGATAAAATTATATTTATATGCTAAAATTTTTATTTAAATATATTTTGGCTCCCTCAGAAGCATGAACATTTTATTTGGTATATATTTTAAATTTACCTTAAAAGCGTGCATTATTTGAGTAGATAAAGAGTGTACTCAATTATTTAGAATATATATTATAAGGAAAATGCTATGTGTACACCCCATTCGGGGTGTACATCCTACACCCTCACCCATCCAATGGGTGAGGGTATGAGAAGGGGTCACATCAAGTGACCCCAAAGGCACCCCACCTATTGGATGGGTGGGGTGTAGGATGTACACCCCTTTCGGGGTGTACATATAGCATTGCCCATATTATAATATTCAACCTTCGAGTTATGGTTTTTTTTGAATAAATTATTTTGTAAATAAAATATATTGTCTATCAAATTATAAATATTAAAAAAATTTAATAAATAAAAATTTAATTCCTAGCTTTTAATTGAATAATAACATTTTTATAAAAATAATTTTTCATAAAATATCTTATTCCAACATAAGAAAAAAAAAAGAAAAAGAAAAAGAAAAAGAAAAAGAAAAAAAGAAGCCTATGTCATCTTATGATTTGTAAATTGTATTACTTTATTATTATATTCTTAACGAAATATTTTTATAACATTACAATAGCATCTTATTTCATATATCCTTTTAACTTATCCCAAAAAGGCTTATAATATCTTATATATGATAAGTGTGATAAATCCAATTGAGGGTGTTAAAACCTTTTAAGGCCTAGTTTGATAATGCAACAACAAAAATATCATTTTTATGCTACATAAAAAAATATATATACTATATAAGAAGAAAATATTATAAACACGTATTTTTAATTTTTTTATTTTTGTATCTTTTGTATTATAAAAATAATATTTTTAGCTATCATATTACCAAATTAAATCTAAGAAGTAAAAAACTAATCTCCTAGTTTTTAATCACAACAATTTTTTTTTTTTTTTTTTTTTTTTTTGTGTTGAATAAGTTATAAACAAATAATTTAGTCTAGCATCCAAACATGAACTAGAAACAAATAGACTAGATGGGACTATTGCCTAATTAATGGTTTTTTAAAAAATTATTGTTTTTTAAGTGTAATTTACACTTTTGGTGCTAAAATTAAGAGATGTGTAATAATCCGATTCTTAAATTTTAATTCCTCGTAATTACTAACTCAAATTATGAGGTGCTTGACTTTTTAAAAAAAAAAATTAATTAGTTATATTTTCTGAGATTGTCACGTAGTAAAAAAAATGATTAATATGACCAGCCGATTTAAACGTATCAGAGGATGATATGTGGTAAAGAAAATAGTCAATATAGTCAATCGATAAGAACAAATTGAAAGGCGGCACGTGATTCACCGAGAGCTGAAAAAGTAACGTCTAAATCCAAGTGAGCTTTAAGTGAAAAATGACGAAAATTGTGGAGAGTGAACTCCATAACCAACGTAATTCTACTCCAAACACACTCTGCAAAACGAGGGTTATGCTAATGAACGCCAGATGAGGTCGAGTAATGTGTTATTGTTCAAAATTGCGAATGATATTAGGAGGAAATATGATCGAGTAATACACTATTATTCGAAATAATGAATAATCTCAAAAATGATCCGTTCTATAGTATAAATAGACAGACTTTTCTATAAAAGAAGGTCCTTCTTCTGCCAAACGAAACGACCACTATATTTTTAAATCTTCAACTTCAACATTTATTGCTTTCTAGTATAAATTTACTCTTTTTTCTTCTATTTTTTAATGTAATATTTTCAACTTTTCTATTGTAATATTTTTACTGTTTTAAAAATAGTTTATTACTATAAACGATTGCCCTTCAAATCAATAGAAATGATTCGGTTGTTTAGGCGGAATTTACTTCATTTGTAATGTTTAAATATTTAATTAAGAAGAATTTGATTGAGCCGATTTTTTATTAATTTGTTCGCTTAATTCAAAGCGCATTCACAAGATACTAATTAATGTAATATTTTAACCTTCATTTTTTTTAATGTACAACAATAATTAAGTTGTTTTTATCACTTCCATATTACTAATTTATCTATATATATATTCAAAAAAATTAAGCTATAAAAATTAACTATAATAATTCAAAAAATATTACACATTTTATATTTCAAGCCAAAAATTATAACAAATTAAAACTTAATAGCTAAAATATCAAGCATCTTATATTCAAATAAAAAAAATATAATAAATTTAAATTTTAAAATTAAAATATCAATTTTTGAAAACCAAGAGGATAATTTAGGGCTTTTTTATAATTGGCTCCCTAATAATTTTTTTTTGTTACAAATAGTCTCATAAAATTTATATTTATAAAATTGGTTATATCTCTATTATGTAAGTACCACACAAGTGCCACATAGACGAATATGTTTAAATTGAACACGGTTAATTCTTCACCCTATTTTAAAGACGGTGAATGATTTACTGTATCATTTCTCTTATCATTTTCTTTTCGTCCATTAAATTCTCAAAAATTATTTCAAATACAAATTTTTTATTCCCACTCTGTCTCCTCCGTTTCTACTTCTCTTTCCGTCCATCAAATCTTCAAAAATTATTCGCTATGACTCATTCTTTTTTCCTTTTAGTTTTTCATCAAATTTTTAAAAATTATTTCAAATATAAATTTTTCATTCATGCTTTACTTCCTTTTATTTTCCTTCTATTTTCGTTCATCAAATTTTCAAATTTTTTTTAAACACGATAAATAGTTTCACTGAATTTTAAAAATTATTTTAAATACGGTAAATTATTCCTCGTATCTAAACACGAAGAATCATTACCTGTGTTCAACTTAAACATCTAATTTGTTAGTACTTATGTGACGCATAAGTGATATAATACACGAAATACGATTCATTCACCGTATTTTTATTATGTTCAATTTGAGCATCTCACTCGCAGATATAAAATTATTTTTATAATTTTAAAATTTACGGACTACTTTTTTTTTAAAAAATCAAATAAAAAAAAAAGCCATAATTTTCCGGTTTTTATCAACATCACTGTCGACGTCAGCATGGGTTGGGAACCCGAAAGCCACGCACAGATGTCCCCATCTGGTGCCACGCGGCGATTTGTCATTGGCTCCCGAGGCGCCGGTTCTGCTTACGTGGCGTGCCATAGCTTGCCCCCCGTACCGCCACGTGTCTCCCGTTCATCCCCTCGACCGACCATCGACGTTGACCGTACGATCTCAACCGTCCAATACGCCTCGGCCTTCTCTTCGCGATATCCACCGTTCGATCGTATGTCGGCTCTTCTGCGGGAGATATTGCATGTGCTTGGTGTACCCATACATCTCATGCACCGTATTTAAAATCAAAATATAATCTAATCAATATGATTTAAAAATATTTTAAAATATGTACATCTATATTCATTAAATATAAGTTCTAAAAAGATGAAACGTAAATTTAAAATATTTTTCTAAATGTTAAATTAGTCTAAAAGAATTCAAATGATTATGAAAATAAATATAAATATTATTTGACCCACAAAAGTATGTTACTTTAATATGAGTGTAAATAAAATTCAGATTTAAAGATATGAATTAGTAGCTTTTATTTATGCTACTAAAAGACCAATAAATGACACTAAAAATTTTAGCAACATATAACACTAAATATCGCCTATGCCAATGTTGCGAAAAGTATTAGCAACATTTTATAATAAATATCGATAATGTGAATAAATTAGTGTCATTAGAAATATGCTAATTATTAAATTTTTTACCACTTGCGCTACGAACAGTTAATAAAAAAATTAATATTGTATTGCTTTAAAATTAATTATTTGGTGTGTAGAATTAATACTATCTAATTTATATTCACAATAATAAAAAAATATTTATCAATATTTTAATAATTAATACCAACCATTTTATAATTTTACATCATAAAAATAAAAATAATGCCAGTCACTAATAATTTTAAAATAAAATATAAAAAAATCTAAATCTTTCAATACATAATATATATTTATATACATATTACTTATAAAAAGTGTTTCAAAAAATTAAATTCATTTAAAAGATATAACTCAAAAATCTATTTTACAGTATTTTTTTTTTTTTTTTTGAGTGAGACTACCTAAACTTTATTTTAATTGTATTTTTGAATATTAAGTAAGTTATTAACTATTAGTTAAGTTAAAATTTTATAAAATTTAATAACTTTATCAATTATTAACTATTAATTAATTTAGTTTTATTTCTAGATGTAATTTAAATTATCGAATTTAGTGAAATCAATCACGAGTTTAATAAAATTTTCTAAATTTTAAGTGGTTATAAATTACTATAATAAGATAATTATTCAGATAAATTTTAATTAATTTAAATAATAAAATAAAAGATGCGTGATTTTTAAATATATTTAAGTATTAATTCAAATTAAAATTTATTTTCAAAATTGAAATAAACCATACAATAAAAAAAAATTGTTGTGAGTTAATGAACTTTAACACAATATAAATATAAAATAAAATTTATTTACAATTATATATTGATTAGAAATGGTATTTAGTAATAAATGGTGCCAATTTGTTACATTTAGTATCATTTTTTATAAAAAATTAAAATTTTTAATGGCATTTACTAATTTATGCTTCTAATTTATCATATTTTACTACATTAATGATAAGTTGCTGCTAAATTATTAAATATAGCGATAATGTTCAAGTAATGTTGGTAAATATATTAATTAGTGTGATTTAAAAGCCAAATAAATGCTGCTAAATTTTGGATTTGTTGTAGTGATTGATGATAAAAAGTGATACTGAAAAATTCTAAAATTATTTTTATTTAAAATAGTAAAAATTATATTAGAGCTTTCATATATATATATATATATATATATATATATATATATATATATATATATATATATATATATATATATATATATATATATATATATATATAAATATAATTTTTACAAGAATAAATATGTAATTTTAGAACATTATATCAATATATATGAATTATGTTGATATGAATTATGTTGGAATATTTCTAAACGTATCATCATTCTAACGGTGAAAAAGTTGTGCGCTTTTAGAAACTTTTACAAAGTAGTCCAGGATTGATCTTAGATCATGGCGCGAGCACTGACACGAGAGGTAACAAAAAAGGTAAAAAAAAACAAAAGGAGATTAAACCATTAAACAGCGGATGCGGGGAATCGAATGCGTGATCAATCTTATCAAATTATCAGATTGGGTGAGGATTGTAGCAAATTACTATTCAGATCGAGCCGAGCTGAGTCACGGCAGAGAGAGAGGCCAAAATAGAGTCGATCGATCGCCGAGAATGCCTTGAATTTTGGATTGAGAGATGAGAGAAGGATTAGGGTTTGTAGGAGGGGAGGAGAAAGATGGACGAAAAAGGTAGGGAGGGAGCGTGAGCGAAACGAACAACAGAATCGGTTTAAATTTAAAGGACAGGGTTTTATAGTGGGAGGATCTCAAAGATTCGTCAAATTCTGTTCTGATCTAGATCGACGATTGCAATTAAAAGTTTTTGAGAGAGTGCGGAAGAGAATAATATCTAACAAAATTTTTTTTTTCTCATTAATATTTATGTAACATGAATGGAAGTCAAAAAACGTTAAAAAAGTAACGAAAGCATTTAATGCAAACGGTAGAAATCACTATACACGGTACCTACCATCCATCAGCAATGCAGAGAAGTGAATGAAAGCACGGTACCTACCATCCATCAGCAATGCAAAGAAGTGAATGAAAGCATTTATTTAATGCAAAAAAAAATTGCAAAAACTATAACCCAGTACCCGCGTGAAGCTGCACAACATGACCCACCATCCATCAACAATGCAAAGAAATGAAAGCATTTAATTTATTAATTATTTTTTAATGCAAAAAAGGTCCCACCACCCGCCAAATGCGGATAACGCTCAAAGCGGAATTAAATAGTGTTTGACAAAAAAATAAATAAATAATAATAATAATAAATAAACAAATAAATAATAATAATAATAATAATAATAATAATAATAATAATAAATATATACCCCAAAATTGAATTCGAACGCCACCTATACCTGAATCCGACCCCAATTCAAACTCCTCACCCCTCAATTATCTCAAACACACTTATCCAAATTTTCAACCACATTTTAAAATATTTCTCAACTGACTTATCCAAACTCACTTGTATCTTGTTTTGAATTTTTGAATCCAAGCAAATTCCCTCGTTCGTTAACCGTTCAATTTTGAAATTCGAATACAACCATACTTTCTCAAATTTGAACATAACCGTTCAATTTTAAAATTTAAAATTTAAAATTTAAAATTTAAAATTTAAAATTTAAATACGATCATACTTCCTCAAATTTGAACATAACCGTTCAATTTTGAAATTTGAAATTTGAAATTTAAATACAACCATACTTTCTCAAATTTAAACATAACATGTTCAGATTTGAAATTTGAAATTTGAAACTTAAATACAACCATACTTCCCCAAATTTGAACATAACCGCTCAATTTTAAAATTTGAAATTTGAAATTTAAATACAACCATACTTTCTCAAATTTGGACATAACCGTTCAATTTTGAAATTTGAACACATATTAAAATTTGAACATAATCGGTTAATTTTAAAATTCGAACATATTCAATTTTGAATGTTGAAATTTGAAATTTGAAATTTGGACATAACCATACCCCCTCAACATATTGAAATTTGAACATAACCGTTCAATTTTGAAATTTAAAATTTAAAATTTGAATATAACCATATTCCCGCAATATTGAAATTTGAACATAACCTTTTAATTTTAAATTCGAACCTATTCAATTTTGAAATTTGAAATTTGAAATTTGAAATTTGAAATTTGAAATTTGAAATTTGAAATTTGAAATTTGAAATTTGAAATTTGAAATTTGAAATTTGAAATTTGAAATTTGAAATTTAAAATTTGAAATTTGAAATTTGAATATAATAATTTCCTCAACGTATACAAATTTGAATCTCGTCTTTTCCTGAACGAACCCATATTCCCACGCACGTCCTTCCCTCAACAAACCGCATTTCCTCGCCAACCGCTTAACGAATCCCAACAAGCCCCACGCGATATTTCTCTGGGTTTTGGTCTGAAAGAGAACAACACAAGGCCACGAAAAAAAAAAAAAAAACCAACTTTCTCCCAAATTCCACCACATATCGTATATTCCCACAACTCACTCTAATACGCCGTACGTTCCCAATTCCCCAATTATAGCTTCGATTTCCCCGCCACCTCACCGTCTCGTATCGTATCTTCTCAGACGTAATCTCTCAGATAAGAAAAAAAAAAAGAAAAGAAAAGAAAAATTAAATAAAGCCGGTTCGGGTTTTTCTTCGGACTCCCTAACTTTAGGCTCATTCCAAAACCGGTTCGGATGATTTCTTCGGACATCCGAAATTAGGTTAAATAAAAAAAAAGAGAAAGAAAAATTAAATAAAGCCGGTTCGGGTTTTTCTTCGGACGCCCTAACTTTAGGCTCATCCTAAAACTGGTTCGGATGCTTTTTTCGGACATCCGAATTTAGTTTAAATAAAAAAAAAAGAAAGAAAAATTAAATAAAGCCGGTTCGGGTTTTCTTCGGACGCAACTTAAGGCTCATCCGGCCAAAACCGGTTCGGATGATTTCTTCGGACATCCGAACTTAGGTTAAATAAAAAAAAAAAAAAAAAAAATGAAATTTAATAAAGCCGGTTGGGGTTTTCTTCGGACGCCCTAACTTTAGGCTCATCCCAAAATCGATTGGGATGATTTCTTCGGACATCCGAACTTAGATTAAATAAATAAATAAAAAAATTAATAAAGTCAGTTCGGGTTTTTTTCGGACTCCCTAACTTTAGGCTCATTCCAAAACCGGTTCGGATGATTTCTTCGGACATCCAAATTTAGGTTCAATCAAAATAAAAGGAAATTTAATAAAGCCCGTTCGGATGATTTATTCAGACATCCGGATTTAGGTTCAGTCAAAAAGGGATTTCTTCGGACCCACATCAAAAAAAAAATAAAAGGGACTTCTTCGGATCCCAAATAATTTCAAAAAAGAAATTTCTTCGGATCCCAAATAATTTCAAAAAGGGACTCTTTCGGATTCCAAATAATTTCAAAAAGGGACTTCTTCGTATCCCAAATATTTTCAAAAAGGGAATTTCTTCGGACCCCACATCAAAATAAAATAACGGTATTTCTTCGACCCCAAGATAAGATTAGGAGATTTTCTTCGGATCCCAAATAAAATAAAATAAAAGGGGATATCGAAACAAACAGAAATTTCTTTGAATCCAAAGTCGATTTCAAACAAGATTCAAATAGGATCTAATCAACTTGGAGCCTAAGTCCATGAGACCTAATAAATAACGCGCCCAGTCTATATATGGGCACTGAATCCAATCCACATATGACATAGGTTCAGTCCACATACTGCCCAAAATCCAGTCCATATATAATATAAGCCGAGTCCACAAATAAAATCCAAAACCCATTCTAACCCACAAATAAAACCCAAAACTCATTCAATCCCATCGCCTTAACACATATAATTAAGGCAAAATTATATTCAAACCGACTAGATTCTAAATCATATACTTAGAATTTAGCCAAATCCAATTCGATCGAGCTCTAACACATATACATAGAGTTCATTCAAATCAACCCAACTAACCCTAATACATATACTTAGGGTGTAGTTAACTTTTTACTCTAGCACATATATCTAGGGTAGAAACCAAATCAACTCAACTAATCCTAATACATATACTTAGGGTTAGTCAACCTTTTGCTCTAACACACATACTTAGAGCGAAAGATCAATCAAATTTGATGAATCCTAATACATATATTTAGGGTTTAGTCAAATCCTCATTCTAGCACATATAACTAGAGTAAAAAAAAAAAAAAACATATCAAACTCGAACAATCCTAATACATATAGGACTTAGCCACCTCATACTTTCGAGTAGCATCAAATCCGACCCACCTCAATACATATTCTTGGGGTTTGGTCTCTCCACTTTGGAACATACGCCAAATATATAATCAAATATAATTGGATTCTAATACATATACTTAGAGCCAATTGAACCCAATTAAATTCTAACACATATACTTAGAGTTTAATATCGACTAGTTCTGTGACGCCCCAAATTCCCAGGGGGTCACCCATCCTAGAACCTGTCTAGCTCTAGCATGCTTAACTCTCATAACCTCTTGGATCTTACTACCATCCAAAATGCTATAGCCGGGTTAAGAGTTTTAGTCATATTATATCATTTATATATAGGACTAATCCAAATTCCGGGGGTGTCATATTCTTCCCCCCTTTAAGCCCTGACGTCCACGTCAGGCTCAAGCACACTCACAAGCACCAGGCGATGTGAGACTCGTCTCGCTAGCCTTAGCCGACCTTGTGAGGAGCTGCACTCCACTCACAACGGTCATTAGCCGGGGAGCCTCGCTCTACCCGCTATATAACCCTGGCTCAGCCGAGACTCATCTCACATTTCCGGCTGGTGAATGGCTCTGATACCAACTGTGACGCCCCAAATTCCCAGGGGGTCACCCATCCTAGAACTACTCTAGCTCTAGCACGCTTAACTCTCATAACCTCTTGGATCTTACTACCATCCAAAATGCTATAGCCGGGTTAAGAGTTTTAGTCCTATTATATCATTTATATATAGGACTAATCCAAATTCCGGGGGTGTCACAAGTTCTCAACACATATAATCGGGATCAAGTCAATTTCAAATCCAGCTAAATCCTAACACATATACTTAGGATTTGGTCAATCATTAGGATACGATTTATTATATCCTTCCTACAAAGGTCTCTTAATCGAAGGTGCCCCAATCTCACGGGAGTAATTAACAATAGATGCTTGCGTCTATTGGAAGTCATGGATCCGCAATACCTGATATCCACATACACCCCCATCCACCAATCCCCACATATAAATATTCATCTGAATTGTGAATACCATCCCACGGGAATCCCAAAAAAAAGAGGGACCGCGCGAGATGAGTCATTCGAGATCGCAGACAAATAGTTATGCGTGAGACTGCACAACGAGATCCACCGTCCGCCGAATGCGGAGAACGCTCGAAGCCACTTAAGGTTCCCAATTCATAGTTCTTATAAATGTAACGGTATAAAAATATTTAAATCATATAAAATTTTTATATAAAAATTTTTATACTATATAAAATAATATTAATTTTTTTATACTATATAAATTATATTAAGTTTATAGTTTAGTAAAAAATAATATTTAATTTGACTATAAAGACAATTTGGAATATATTACACTTTATTGTCAGAATAATTAAATTTTATAAGATGAACCAAACATAATAATTTTATATACACTATAATTCAATATTATATTATTGTATTAGACTAAACGTTATAATACAGAATCAGTAATAATCTAATTCAGAAATCTCAGATATTTGGTTATATCGAAATAACCTATAATAATACATAATACGAACCAAACGCGTCCTTAGCATCATAATAATTATCACTTTTTACGAGATTTTTATTTTTTAGTTATTGATTTTAGACCCATTTGATCACTTAATAAATGATATTAAAAAATTATGAAATTTATTTTTCAACTACTTCAAATATTATAAATCAAGTCTAACAAAGCAGATCATCGATTCGGTAGTCATATAATCGAAAACGACTGTTGGGGTCAAAATGTGGCTTGCGCATGATCGGCCCCTTTGGGTGACCCTCCAGAGGTGTCGAAGTGCGCCGCGTGCCAACAATCAAGCGATCGGGCCGATGAGGGATCCGCTCGGCCGGATTTTCCTCTGGTAACTCCTCGCAATCGCAACGACCGGTGACGGCCGAAGTGGGTTCGCGGAGGTAGAGAGGGATCGCTGGTTTCGACTTAGATGAGTCGAACCGATTTAAGAGACAAATGTACGGCTGGTGAGCTGATTGTAACGTTTAAACACAAAAAACACCGACAAAGATACGGCTGATTGGCCGGTTTACACTCTAAAGGCGAGAAAAACAAATAAAGACACGGCTAGGCCGGTTTACACTCTAAATTCAAGAATAAAGATATGACCGAATGACTGGTTTACACTTTATATTGATAAAGAAGAAGGGAAAACAAGTGGGGGAAAAGGGATATAAAGATTACAATTAAGTCTATTTCTAGAAAAGTAGTAAAAAAGAAGGAAAAAAAAGTTAAGTTAATCTACTTATAGATAAATGAAGAAGCTAGGTAGTACTGGGCTTACGAGGTTGTTGGACCCCGATCTTTTCGATGGTTCGGTATTTATACACATCTCGAATTATGTTATTAGGTGCTGATTTGGATTTTGAATTATCGGCGTAATTCGGGGAGAATCATTGCGATATCTTTAACGACTTCCTTTCGAGTCGTCTATCTTTAGCAGGATAATGACATTTTTTCGTCTAAGTTCATTCTCTAGTTGTCGCGCCGGAGCGTGATTCTCGGCATCTTCCACTGGTGGGCGCTGCTTGGTATTTTGGGTTGGTTGCAGGATTTGTGCCCGAAAACCGCACATCTTATGTTTTAAATTTTTTCCTCTTTCGGTTTGAATCGGCCGAATGTCAACCCAAATTTCTGTCTTCTTCATCGACTGACTGAGATAATCTAGTAGACGTCGTCAGCCGAAGTCGATCTTGTGCGATTCGTCAGCGCTCGTCAGCCTCTTCTCCTGCCATCTGTTCCTCCCATCGGCTAATACTTCCAGCTGATGGCATGTGTCGCGCGCTGCTTTCTTTCGCGACTGAGGCCGATCCGAATTGGGATGCAGGCCCCTCTTTGGCTAACCCATCATTCCGTCGGCTGGTGCCTCCACTCGATGGTATGTCGTGCGAGCAAGGGACGCCCTTACATTCGAGGCTAGTCTCAAATGAGCCGTGCGTCCCTCTTTGCCCGCTCATACCCTTATCAGCTAATGTCCTTCAACCGATAGTTAACACCACGTGTCGTCCCCTCTCGTGACAGAAAAATCTGATCTCAACAACGACTTGATAGCATGGAAATCTCTATGCTTCTAAAAGCACACAACCTGGACTCTAATATTATTTGCACACTATTAATTAGAGCTAGGCTGGATTAATACTATCGATGGCAAATGGACTCTGTTGCCATCTATTTATTTTCGATGATGGAGCTTCCAAAAATAAGATCGGCACTGTTAAATATGATTTAGACCATTTAAACTATATGAAAATTAAATTTTATACTTTTTTAATATAATTTTTTTTCCATCAAGTAAATACAAAAATGAACGGCTGAAAATGAATATTTTTCAAAAAATAGCAACAGTAGATATTATTTTAAATAGTTTAACAAAATTTTTAACCAAAATTTAATTAATTTAAATTAGCAAAAGACTCATATTTATTATTAAAATTATAAAATTTATAACTATTTGATCATTAGATCAACGAAATCAAAAAAATTTAAAATTTAATTTTTAATTTCAAAATACTTTCAGTAATTTACATCATCGGAAACAAATGGATTACAACATAGCCCGTTCAATGCGGTGCACAGTGCACCGGGTGCACGCAATTATTGTCGATTGTAGTATCATGGGATAGGTATAAATAGCGTGGACCAATGGGGAAAAAATGCCTACGACTCCCGTTCCAACGCTCCGTTCCGTTTTCTCCATTTTCCGCCCTTTTTAAATCACCGTTCAAGGTAGGTCCTAGAAGGTACTTTTTTTTTTAAAAAAAAAATTATATAATTATATTTATATATATATATTTTCCTAAGATCTACTACCTCTCTCTAGGGTTTCCAAGTCGCCTCGATCGCTCCGACGATTCCGCCTCCTTTGAGCATTTGCTAGGGTTTTAATTTTAATGGTAAACGACTCCCTCCTCTCGCGATTTTTGGGGTTGATTTGAGCTGTTTTGTGTTGTTTGATCCAAATTTATGCCGTAAATGTTGTGATTTTATGTTTGGATCTTATTTTGGAGCTGTTTTTTTTTTTTTCAAAAAAAAAAAAATTGGGGTAGGATTCGTCTACGATGAAGAGCGATGCGCTGGTGCTCACGGATGAGGTCGGTTTCCCTGTGCGTGCGGTGAGGGGTTTGGGGATTGAAGGGGTGTCCTTTGATGATCCTGTTGTTATCACCCAATGCGGCTCTTTGGGTAAGAGCGATAGGCTTTTCCCTTTTGTTGGATATGTAAAAGGCCTCAAAATTGTGATTTTGTTATTAATTAGAAGTTTTTAGGGGTTAAATGTTCAAAGGGGGTTTACTTTGTTTGGTTTGTGGTTTCCTTTTTGTTTGGTTAGTGCT
Source organism: Tillandsia leiboldiana (assembly GCA_029204045.2). NCBI lineage: Eukaryota > Viridiplantae > Streptophyta > Magnoliopsida > Poales > Bromeliaceae > Tillandsia > Tillandsia leiboldiana. Next base: position 49,023,302 of record CM055065.1, read on the forward strand.
TCAAATTTTTAATGATGAACTTTAATTAATTATTCTGCAGGGTTTAATTTGTTTGGTTTGTAGTTTCCTTTTTACTTGATTGGTACTTTAAACTTACAAGGGATTGCTTTGAAAGTGTAGAATGATGAAATTTAGAAATTTGGACATGATGAACTTCAATTGATTTGTCTACAGGGTTTAACTTGTTTGGTTTGTAGTTTCTTTTTTATTTGGCTAGTACTTTAAATTTATAATGGTTTGCTTTGAAAGTGTTAGAATGATGAAGCTTAGAAATTTGGAAATGATGAACTTTAATTAATTAGTCTACAGGTTTTGATTTGTTTGGTTTGTTCTTTCCTTTTTGTTTGGTTAGTACTTTAAATTTCTAAGGGATCAGTTTGGTGTAGAATGATGAAACTTAGACATTGGAAATGATTGCCTTTTCCTATTAAACTATCAGATTATGCAGATCCCTTAGGGTATGCGAAACTAGATGTACATGGTTTCTGATGATTGTTAGCTTTCTCCTTCTTTTTGTAGTTTTCTCTTGGGACCCTCATTCTATGATGATTATTACGATCTTTTATAAATTCTAACGTGAAGTTACCAGCAATACGAAAATTCAGATGTCTCCCCCATCATTTACATTTAATCCTTCTCGCTGTCTAATGTCGGATCGTTGGCGCTAACCATTAATCCCAAAAGCTCGAGCTATTAGAAATACGCAACCAATTCACTTAAAGCGTACAGACACAGCGCCCACGGGTCTCGACCGGACTCAACCCACCTGGACGTTGGGTCTATTGTTGGGCCTCTTGCCGTTAGGTCTATTGTGGACCGCAGCCCTACTCAACTTATTGGGCTCACCCAACTCAACTTATTAGTCTCCTGGGCCTATTGTCACGGGCAGGAAGTTGGACCTATTTTTAACCCATAAATAAATAGCCAACATCTAAATCTTTAAAAAAGCCTAGGAATTAACCGCCATCACTGTCATGAATGAACTGTGGAAGGCTATTAGGGGCCAGCCTGCGGCCACTATTTACATTAATAAAAGCTACATGAATAAATATATCAAGAAGAGTGTGTTTATTATGTGTAGCCTATTTCTCTCTTTCATTAGATGTTTCCATTGCCTCTGTAGTAGAAATAACTACAAATAAGTCTAAAGGAGGAAAAATCATGGGCTTTGTCTTTGTCTTTTCCCCTCTTCCATGTGTGCAGAAACTTTCTAGGATCTAACTCTATATAGATATAGACTAATAAGATACAATCATAGTACTTGATATACTTGCTGGGCTTAAATAATGTAGGGGTAAGCATAATATGAAGTGCTTACTAGTGAAACAATGGTCTTTCAGTTCTTTTCTCCTTGTAAACCAGCCAAACAAATGCCTTTTCCTCTTTGCTTCTTCTATTTGCATCAAAGAAGAGTTGGACGAATCCATTTTTACTCCTCTTTTTTTTTTTTTTTTTTTTTCTATTCTTGTAGTTTTTCTTTTCTCCTAGGCATGCCAGCGGCACAATAATGAGTTGATTTTGTATCATTTTAGCAATAGATAGACATGCTACTTAAATTCCAGCTTGATTTCCTTTAAGGGTGGTATTGTCCTTCGTCAGTTGGTTATCATTTAATTGGTGCGTCAAAGGCTTTCATATATGTAGTAACTTAGCTTCAAATTTTTCATAAGGCACCTTGATTTGTTAGCTTTATGGCCTTTCATACAGGTGGCAAGTTGCCATTTGGAGCCGCATCCTTTGATTCTGTTCTTGCTGTTCTGAGAAGCCCCGAATCTTCTGGAGAGCTTTTGGTTGGAGAGATTGGTAGGGTGTTGAAACCTGGGGGGCAGATTATAATACAGACTTATCTGCCTTCCACTCCGCTGGATAAGGTTATCGTACATCTCATGCTGATTTGAATATTATACTATTGTTAAGTGAATATTTGATGCTAAAGCTTGTAAAATCTAACTCTTTAACAGCCGAGCAACACATTAGAGCGCAAACTACTCTTGTCGGGGTTTGTCGAAATCCAAGCCTTCGCACCGGTTCAAGATGGTAAATCCGTTACGGTGAGTCAAGTCCTCTATTCTAAACTGTTGACCAACCCTGCTGCTTGGTCATGTGATAAAATCGTACAAACACCACCTGAACTATGGAGCTCTTTCAAATGGGTATCTGAACTTAAAACCTTTGATTTCAGCACCTAAGTTTCATCACATTGATTTCAATACTTCTTCGTCAGACCATAACACTTATTATTTGACAGAATATTCCTTTTTCTTTATAAGTCGAATACTAATAAATTTTGCCAGCACCTGGCGAATAGGTACTTTTAAAAAATCATTGACGTCCACCTACTGAAATTAAAAAACTTTTATAGTTTAGATGCACATTTTGAGATGTGCTATGTTTCAGTCAGTACTGTTTGTTTTTCCTAATCATCATTCCTCTTGGCTTCTCAATGATTATGCCCTTCATGTATGCTAGATTAAGGGTAAGAAGGCTTCTTGGACAATGGGATCATCTTTCCCCCTCAGAAACGAAGCAAAGATCCTTCCCAGGGTTCAGATTGACGATGAGTCGGATTTGATTGATGAAGATAGTCTCCTAACCGAAGACGACCTGAAGAAACCACAATTACCGATAGGTTCACTTTAAACCCTTTCATTTTGTCTAGTTGGTTTGCTGATCCTTATTCCTGCATATATAGTAACAATTATTTAATTCTGTAAACAGTTGGAGATTGCGAAGTCGGAAACACTAGAAAGGCCTGTAAAAACTGTTCGTGTGGCCGGGCTGAGGCGGAGCAGAAAGTGCAGAAGTTGGGGCTTACTGCAGAGCAGATAGATAATCCTCAATCTGCTTGTGGTAATGTAAGTGACAGATTACTGAACAATGCTAATAAAATCGTAGCTAGTGTGAGTTTGAAATGATATTTCACAAAAATTGTGCTGCCACACCAATAAAATAACAGCTACAAATGCCTACAATGCTTATAAAATCATGTTCCCCAAAAAGAATGTGCATTTAAAATCATAAATATGTGATTTACTCTTTTAGATAAAATGAGAGAAGTTAATTAAACCACTTAATGATGTTTCATCATCAATAAGTTGATCAAACCGCTTAATGATGTTTCATCATCAATTTGGGCTTGTTTGGTTCACCTATTTTGGACTAGGGAATCGGAATGGGATTCATTGGTTCCGATAGTTGTTGTTTGTTTTACAGGTATCGGATTTTGATTTCCATTCCACTCTGGAATGGAAATGACCCAATCCATTTACGGCCCAATTCGGCTTTGAATCCCAGATTGGTTCATTCTAAAGTAAATCGCTCAAAGCCCTCTCTCACAAACACCAACCCGTCCTCTCCCTTTATCGCTCTCTTCTCTCTTAACCAAAACCCCCTCTCTCAAAATCTTAGATGTCCATTCCAATTCCCATACTAATAATGAACCAAACATTTTTGGATGATTGATTCACCACTTCCTGGATAATGCACCTCGAGTATTGCTACTAATTACAAGTTTCTAGCTGTGGATATTGTATTTTTGGGTTCGGTTTAATGATTTTCGTGTTCGAATCTTGCAGTGTGGGCTTGGCGATGCGTTCCGCTGCGGCGGATGTCCCTACAAAGGCCTTCCTCCATTCAAGTTGGGCGAAAAGGTTGCTCCACAATCTCTTGCGATTCATCCTGCGATTTGTGTCCTTATTTTATATTCAGTCACTTTGATATATTTTGATGGTTTTTTGTAGGTTTCATTGTCCGGAAACTTCCTTACCGCGGATATATGACGACGGACTAATAACAACAGCACTAGATAATCGCAAAAGATGAGCAAAGATATTATTACCTCATTACTCTGATCTCAGGTTGGTTGGAAATGGTAGGAGCTCTTCGTTTCGTTCTTTTACTTTCGTCGCCTGCTTCGGTCGTCGAATGATGCTGCATGTTTGGCTCGAGTGATTTAAACTACATACTTAATATAAAGTTGTGGTGATTGTGAAAACATACACTATGTTCTGCATTGTGAAATAAATCATTTTGGTCCCATTTATTTCAGTGGTTGGAATGTCTTTTGCTGCTGTGTTCAATGATGTAAATATGAAACAACTTGGAATTGTTCTTTACATCCACTTATTTTTAAAAATGCCCTGCTACTTTTTTTTTTGTTTCTTTTTTTCACTTTTCTGAGGGGCAAAATTGTAACAAATGCATGGTTCAAAGGTTTGGGGAACAAATTGAGACCTTTTAATTGTTGATTCTCTATTATATGTTTTGTGGGATCATTTATTTTGTTCAGGCTCAGCTAACTGTTTTTTTTTTATTTTATTTAGGGTTTGTTTGCAATATAGAGTAATAGATTATTTTATTCTATTTTTGGAAAAGTTTTTTTTTTTTTTGTTCACATGAATGTTTCGCTAATAAAAAAAAGAAAAAGAAAAAGTGTAAAGTAGATTTTTTTTTTGAGCAACGCTACATGTACACCCCCAAAGGGGGTGTACATCTTACACCCACCCATCTAAGGGTGGGGGGATCACTTTACAAATTGTGAAGTGACCCCTCACCACACCCCACCCATTGGATGGGTGGGGTGTGCGATGTACATCTCCAAATGGGGTGTACAAGTAGCATTTTCCTTTTTTTTTTTCCTTTGCGATCTCTTGTTAAGTACTAAAAAAACATAGTAATAAATTTCCAGAGTACTTAGAATTTCATACAAATCCATTTCAATAGAAAATAAAATTCTGTGCAATAAAATCCCCCAAAATTCTGTGCAATAAAATCCCCCCCCCAAAAAAAAAGGAAAACGAAATTTCCAAAATATGGCGTCGCCCGGGTTCGAACCGGAGACCTTCAGTGTGTTAGACTGACGTGATAACCAACTACACCACGACACCTCTTATGGTCATTTTTTAATTTAGTTTTTATAAATACCCAAATAATTATGTGTTAATTCTGTCTGATCGTTGTCGCTAACCATTAATTCGTTTCTTGTCCGATCGTTGTCGCTAACCATTAATTCGTTTCTTGTCCGATCGTTGTCGCTAACCATTAATTCGTTTCTTGTCTGATCATTGTCGCTAACCATTAATCCCAAAAGTTCTAGCGGTTAGAAATACGCAACAAATTCACTTAAAACGTACAGACACAGCGCCACGGGTCTCGACCGGATTCAACTCACCTTGACGTTAGGTCTATTGTTGGACCTCTTGCCTTTAGGTCTATTGTGGACCGCAGTCCCACTCAACTTATCAGTCTTCTGGGCCTATTGTCATGGGGCAGGAAGTTGGGTCTATTTTAACCCATACATAAATAGCCAACAATCCTCCCAACACTTGTATCGTGTGGGAATCAAACCCGTGCCACTACCCACCTTGACGTTAGGTCTATTGTTGGGCCTCTTGCTGTTAAGTCTATTATGAACCGCAGCCCCACTCAATTTATTAGTCTTTTGGGCCTATTGTCATAGGGCAGAAAGTTGGACCTATTTTATTAGTCTTCTGGGACTATTGTCATGGGAATCGAACTCGTGCCACTGGCTCTGATATCACTTGTCGGATCATTGGCGCTAACTATTAATCCCAAAAGCTCGAACTGTTAGAAATACGCAACCAATTCATTTAAATCGTACAGATACAGCGCCCATGGGTCTCGACCGGACTCAACCCATCTTAACGTTAGGTCTATTATTGGACCTCTTACCATTAGGTCGATTGTGGACCGCAGCCCCACTCAACTTATTGGGCTCACCCAATTCAACTTATTAGTCTCCTATGCCTATTGTCACGGAGCAGAAAGTTGGGCCTATTTTAATTCATACATAAATAGCCACCATCAAGTAAGTTAAAAAAATCGATACTACAATTGATTAGAATCAAGCTACTAGACCTACTCCGCTCAAATTTGCCTTGAACTTGAATTACCGAAAACTAATTAAAAGAAAATATAAAAAGTTGAAAATCTTTCAAAAAAAAAAAAAAAGGGGTTGAATTCAAGAATATTTTATTGGAGTGTTCTTTGTTGGCATGAAAAAATAAATTGTAATAACAAATTGAGGAATTGTTCTTGAATTGTTAGGTCATAAAAGCAAAAACTTTTAATTCAAATTCTCTTAAAGCTCTAAATTAAAGCTACTTTTTTCACATAATCAAAAGTTCCATTTAGGTCAATAAATAATTCAAAGGCTCTTTTACCCTTTGAAATTGGTGTTGTTGTGAAGATAAATGACAAAAGATATATAAAAATTTCTACACAAATTTGGAGAATCATGTGAAATTGTTTGTTAATTAAAATGCCATGGATTGTTGACTTTGACTTTCTAGATGTTACGGCTCAACAGCGGTAGGATAGAAAAGAAAAAAAAAAAAAAAAATGTAATAGTCACATTACTTTATCTGTATTTCTAATGATTATAATTAATTTTTGCCATAGACTTGTTGACTTTGACTTTCTAGATGTTACGGGTCAACAGCGGAAGGATAGAAAAGAAAAAAAAATAAAAAAATGTAATAGTCACATTACTTTATCTGTATTTCTAATAATTATGATTAATTTTTTTTACTAGAGTTCACCTATTCCATTATAATTTTAATTTTTTATTTTATTTTATTTTACTTTTTTTTTTTAACAGAAAAGTTTTGATTGGCTTATGACAAAGATAATGCCACATGCTACACATAAGAGCACTCTACTTTTTTTTTTTTTTTTTTTTTTTTTTTTTTTTTTTTTTTGTTAAAGATAAATTATTGAGACGAAATCTTAGAATAGCACTATTTCAAGACTTAATTCGATAATTTATCTTCATATTATAAAAAAATTAAAGCAAATTATATACACACATTATATTAAATTATTGATTTTATTGTGAAAAATTATTTATTTTACTATATTATATTAACACATATTATTTGCACTTAAATGCATTTGATACGCATTGCTATATTATGTAATTATTATTATTATTCTATTATTATTATTTTAAATTGGTTATAAATTATTTATCTTTTTTATAATCTTCATTATTCTATAGATAAATGGCAAACATAATTTTATTTAATTTTATTTAAATAGATCTGGTATACAATTCTTAAACATATGTAAAATATTTATTATAAAAATGGGATTTTCCAAAGATGATGAGTCACTTCACTCATAGATCAAACAATGACCAAAATGCATCTACTTAACATATTCAAATAAGAGGTGCCCTCGTAAGAAGTTAGTACCCATATCCTTTTGACTATATATTATTTCGTAAACATAGAAATCGTTTGCCTAAATTCTGAAAAAAAAAAAAAAAAATTTACATAATTACTTTTGATCTAATTTTTTTTTTATATAATTAATTTTTATTAAAAAAATTAATTTTGATTTAAAATTATAGAGCGTTTAGCTAATAAAACATTTCAATTTTTCAGAGGTCAACTCATTCTATAAATACTGTTACTCTAATACGCTTAACTCTTTTAATCTTTTGGGTATAACTATCGTTCAAATTATTATAATTGGGTCGTATATAGGACTATTTTAAATTTTGGGGTATCATATTCTCATCCCCTTTAAGCCATAACGTCTTCGTCAGGCTTAGATACACTCACAAGTATCAAACGATATAAGATTTATCTCGCCAGTCTTAACCGTTCTTGTGAGGAATCGTATTCCACCCACAATGGTCATCAGGCAAGAGAGCCACGCTTTGCTGGCTGAATAATCCTGACTCAGTCGAGACTATCTCATATTTTCGGCTGATGATTGACTCTGATACTAACTATAACGCCCTAACTTTTCACGTGGTCATCCATTCTAAAATTATTCTAATTCTAGCACGCTTAACCTTCTTAACTTTTTAAGCTTAACTGCTATCCAAAATGTTATAGTTGAATTAAAAAGTTTTACTCTATTATATATCTCATATATATATATATATATATATATATATATATATGTATATATAGAAAAATGCTATATGTACACCCCTTTCGGGGTGTACATCATACACCCCACCCATCTAAGGGTGGGGGTGTGATGATGGGTCACTTGATGTGACCCGTAAAAGATATCGCCACCATTAAAATGGTGGAGGTGTATGATGTACACCCCTTCGGGGTGTACATGTAGCATTGCTATATATATATATATATAGAACTATTTTAAATTATAGAACATAACAGCTGAGTTTAAATGAAAAGTAACTTTTGTGAAGTGATTATGTAAAGCGCTATGGTAATTTTTTAATATTTGCAAATAATAATTTTTTTTACTAATTTTTAAATTAAAATAATTTAAAATTTAAATTTAAATTTAAATACAAATTTTAAAATTTAAAATTTTAAACTTTAAATTTTGCACAAAAAATTAAAATTTATATATTACTTTAAAATTTAAAAATTTAAATCTAAAGTTAAATTTTTAATTTTTTATTTTAAATCTAAATTTAAAATTTTAAAATTTGAAACTTATTAAATTAAAAATTTAGATTTTAAATTTAAATATTTAAAATTTAGAATTTAAAATTTGAATTTTAAAATTGAAAATAAAAAATTAAAATTAAAATTTTAAATTAAGATTTTAGATTTAAAATTTAAATTTAGATATAAAAATTTAAATTTAAATTTTTAAAATTTAAAATTTATATTTTAAGTTTAAATTTAAACTTAAATTTATATTTTAAGTTAAAATATCAAAATTTAAATTTTTCTGCAAATTTTTAATTTTAACTTTTAAATTTAAATTTAAATTTAAATTATTTTAAAATAAATTTAGTAAAAAAATTATTATTTGAAAATGGTAAAAATTATCACCAAATAATTTTACAAAATTACTTTAAAAAAATTTGTTTTTCTTCTTAAACTCCACTAAATACTCTACAATTTTTAATCAAAATTAATTTTTCAAATCAAAATTAATTATTTAAAAATTATTTTGTTTAGAATTTTGTCCAAACAGGCCTAATATAAGATGAATTCTTGACGACTAGATTACTAGAAATATAATATAAAAAAGTTAAAATATGAAGCTTAAAAAAAGCCTAAATAATCTTAGATTCTATTTATTAATTACGGTCATTAATTCCGATACTCTAAGATTGAAAATAATAGAGAGGTAAATAATATCCCGTACTTTTCATTCATATTAAAAAAAAAAAAGAAAAAAAAAAAAGAGAACAATATGCATGCTATTCTTTTCATCCATTTTTTTGAAATATAAATTTAATTAAAAATATAAAACAACTAAAACAAATAAGTTTCAAACTAGAAATACTAACCATCATACTGTTTGCCATTTGCACTATAAATAGTTAATAAAATAAAAAGAATAAAAATATATAAAACTTACTTTAACTATATATTATTTTGATTTAGTTATCTAATATTTTAAAATTTTGATTTTACTATTTAATTTTTTAATTTATTTGAATTAAGTCAGTCAAAGATACTTTGATTTTAACATTTGAACACATCGTTTATTTTTACAAATTTAATTAATATATTTCGTGCATTTCTCGCACATATGAATTCATTAAAGTTACTAATTAGTTTAAATTTTAAAATTAAAATATCGTTGATTTATTTAAATAAAACAATTTGAAGGTTATTATAATAAAATTAAAATTTTAAAACATTAAATTGCCGATTCAAAATAATTTATAGTTCGAAATAAATTAAACAATTTTTTTTTTAAAATAATTGTGTCGAACATAATTTGGTGTTGAAACTAAGATTTCGTTTGAAAGTACGAATAGATTACAACACATGTGGTTAGAAAGTCAAATAAAAAAATTATTTTATTTATTTTCGCACTTAATATAATTTTTATGATGCGACTAAATAATATAAAAACATATTCCTCTATAATTTAGTCCTAACTCTATTTATGAATCTAAATATTAAATTGATTCTAAGTGGATTTTATTTTAAGATTAATTTCATACACATTCTTATAAACAGACTAATATATATATATATATATACTGTCGTTAGAAAAATATAGTTAAGCATAAATTAAATATTTAATCTTAGTTAGTGAGAGAGATAAATTTATCTTTTTATTCTTTTAGATATTTTATTTAATCATAGATATATTTTTAACAGTTGAAACTTTTGAAAAAATATATTTACAAGAATAAAATTAATACTTTACTCATATCTGTTAAAAAATAAACAGTAAACTAATAATAACAAACTTAATGAATATATATAAAATTAAACATTATAAAAATATATCTATTATTCAATATATTTATGAATTTTGATATAAAATTAATTTTTATTTTATTTTTTATGACTTTCTTTTTTCCTCCTTTTTTTTTAAAAAAAAAAAACTTTCTGGATTACCTTGCACTGCACATGCGACAAACATGGGTTGTCTCGCACTGATTTAGTTTGGAAATTTGAGAGAGAAAAAAAGGATTTTTTATTTTTTATATTTTATATTTTATATTTTATTCTTTATTTATTTTAAAGGTGGATTAAAGGACTTACTAAAAAGCAACACCATGCTATGTTATAATTATGGTGAGATCATAGCATGCGTCGTATGTATTACATCATTGGCATTGAAGTCATATATGTCATATACAATGCACCTCCTCACAACATGTCACACCTATAAATGTGCAAATGACAAAAAAATCTTCATCATTAATATTTTAAATTTTAAATTTTAAATTTAATTATTTTATATTTTTAGTTAAATTTATTTAAAAAATAAACTTAATGAATAGTCTAAAAAAAAACTATAAATATTAAATAGTGATAATATTAGAGATATATATATATATATATATATATATATATATATATATATATATATATATATATATATATATATATATATATATATATATATATATATAATAGTGTAATTTAAATTTTAAACAGTATTATCTAATTTTAAATAATATAAATTTATATATTTTTTTATTATATAATTTAATTTTAAATAATTTTAAATAGTATAATTTAGTTTCAGAGACAATATAATTTAGTTATAATTTTTTTTCTTCTTCTTTCTCTATTTCCTATCATTTTTTTTGTGGTGGTGGGGAAATAAATAGTTGAAAATAAATATTTTTTTTAAAAAATAAATATAGGAGTCTTGTAATCAAGGTCGAAAGTATAAATAGTTTACAAATTTTTTTAATAAAAATTTAATTAATTTAGATTTATTTATATCGTCGACGAGTAAAAAATTTATATATATCATTAAAATTATAAATTTGATTATTAGGTCAATGATATAAAAAATATTTAGAATTTGATTTCTAAATATTTTTAGTGGTCTAGATCATGCCAACGGTGCCGATCATCGATTTGAAAGTTTCATTATCGAAAATAAATGAATAATAACAGAGTTCATTTATTACTGATAGCATTCTAGTCCTTTGACTAATTTCACCGATCCTAACAATAATAAATGTGTTTAAATATTTTGGGTCTGTTGAGTCGTCATTATATTTGGTGTCAGGATCAAAGTCAGAAATATGAGAGCTAAATATTATACATGGTAAATTACTATACCACAGGTTTATGGGACAAAGTGTTACACCACGAATTTGGTAAGAACCATCTTATAATAACATTGAAATTTAAATTTTAAAATTTGAATTAAATTTAATTTATGGTGATTTTAAAAATTTAAAATTTAAAATTTTAAAAAGTGTTCGCGATCAAATGACTAACCTAACCAAATAAAATCCAAACTCGACCAAAACCTAAATAATCTCGTTGAGTTGAAAGTCGTGATGAGTCCGATTTCGAATTCCGCAAATCAAAACCACAAAAAAAAATACGAATATATATTTTGAATAATTTTTTAAAAATTTATTATTATAAAATTAAAGTCTAATTTAATAAATATAATTTAAATCATATAAAAAATCTATACATGAAAAATTTATAATAATTTTAATTTTTAATTTAAGCTTAAAAATTATTGCGTATAAAATATACTTCCACACCAAGTTTTTTTTTTTTTCTATTATCTCGTCTCACCCCTCTTAATTATGAGAAATTAATCTATTAGTGCACTTTATGCACAAAATCAATTGAGTAATAATAGATACTAGTGTAGTTAACCGTGCGATGCGACGGATAAATATTATTAAAAAAATATTTTTATATTTTTTATTATTATAATATAAATACAGAAGTAAAAGATTATATAAAATAATTTAAAACACTGTTTTAAAACATCTTTTCCAATATATATAAAAAAATTATTTTCAATCCTAACATAAGAACCTATAGCACCAATCAGAGTAAAAAATTAATCTATTCGGGATTAAAATTTAAGGCATATGTGGGAATGTAATAAAATTTAGAAAGAGAGGGAGAGAGAGAGAGCTCACGTTCTATGAGTTACGGCAGTGTAGAGTTTCGATGAGATCGAGAGTAAAAAATTTTAACCTTGGAGGAGGAGAAGGAGGATGAGGGCAAGAAGGCTTGGAGGTTCTTCACGGCGGGAAGGAAGAAGTAAGAATCGAGGGTGGAGGGGTCGAGGAAGAGGGCTTTGTTGCCGACGGAGAAATCATATATAGGTATAGATTGTAAAATTAAATTTAATTCAATTGATATAATCTAAATAGTATAATAATTTCTTTTTTATAATATATTAAAAAATATTGTATATTTTTAATACATTGGGTGCATGAAAAATTTCTTCTTCTTTTGCTATTTTTTTAATTATTTCATTAGTTTATTTGAATTAATTTTTTCCAATGCTTTTTTTTTAATATCCTTTTAGATACAATAATTTAATTACTAATAACTATTATATTTCGCCTGCAAACTTTATCTTTTCTTTAAATCCAACCTTATTTAATTTTTAATAATATTATTTCTTTTTTTATATAATTATCATCTTATAAAATTATCTAATTTATTTTTAATCATTTTAATCATTTAATACCTATATTATTAGCCACTTACTTATATATATAATTACTAATAAGTTATTTTAAAATTTTATATTAAATATAAGCCGATTTAAATTATTTTTTATTTAAATTAATTTAGATAACAAAATTATATAAAATATTTTAAATAAACTAAATTTTATTTTTTTTTTTTTGAGGGAAAGGCAGCATGCTGCCGCTTCATTCAATGACGGGGTTGAATTTAGCAAGAGGGGTGGGCAACCGTGGCTGCGGAAGCAGCTTGGCCCAAAAAAAAAAAAAAAAAAAAAAAAAAAAAAAAAAAAAAAAAAAAAACCCTTGTTTTAGACGCAGAATCTGGACCAGAGGGAGCGGTTCAGCCTGATGTCAGCGAGGATCTCGCGAGGGGAACGACCTTTGTTTTCGAAGATCCTTCTGTTCCTTTCTGCCCAAATGGACCACCACGAGGCGGCGATGGTGAGAAGGGCTCTCCTCCCCAACCCCCCTCTCTTGAGCACATGTGCTTCCCAAAGTCCTACGGTGGTCGAGCTCCTACGGATTTCTGAGCGGTTAGGCAGCAGGGTCTCAAGCAGTGCCAGAGTTGAAGCGCAGGAGGCGAAAAGATGGTTCGCACTTTCCTCATTTTCTAGACAGAACACACAATGACCGGGCCCATTCCAATTCCTTTTAATAAGTATGTCTCTGGTCCAAACCCGCCTTCTGAGCACGAGCCAAACGAAGATCTTGACTTTCACCGGCAGCTTGATTTTCCAGAGTTCTACGAACCGCGTATCGGCCTCGCCGCTGTCTTGAAGGAAACTGTACAGGGACTTAACGGAGTATATTCCGGACGACGTCCACCGCCAAATGAATTCGTCCCTGCTGTTCGACAGGGTGATGGAAGGCGTTGTCAGTTTCAGGGTGCGGATGGGCTCCTCAAGGGCAGATAGATCACGCCTCGTCCCCTCCAGGATTTTTGCCCAATTCCAGCCGTCGCGCTCGACGCAGTCTTTTACCCGGAGGTTTTTGTTGGTAGCAAATTTGAATACGCGAGGGAATTGGGTCGAGAGGCTCGAGTTCCCCCACCAGATATCTGACCAGAAGCCTGTCAGTTCCCCGTTTCCCACTGAGCGCGTCGTGCCGCATCTTATGAGCTCCCTCGTCCCGAGCACGCTTTTCCACCAAAGTGAGTAGGGCCTGAACGAGGAACCTTCGATGAGAGGTCTTCTACGACGGTAGTAGAGGCTCGTGACTAAGGGGCCCCAGGGGGCCCGGTCGGTGGTCAAGTATCTCCACCACCACTTCGCTAGCAATGCGGTGTTCAAGTTTTCCAGATTCAAGATGCCCAGACCCCCGTCCTTTTTGCTTCTGCATACAGTTCTCCAATTCACCAGACATCTGCCTCCCGAGATAGAGCTCCGCCCCTTCCAGAGGAAGGCTCTGCGCAGCGAGTCGATTTTTTTGAGGACCCATGCCGGCGCTCTGAAGACAGACAGGTAGTAGAGGGGAATGTTCGAGAGCACCAAATTGACCAAGACGAGTCGACCCCCTTGTGAGAGGAGCTTGGCCTGCCACCCAGCGATTCTATGATCTATTCTGTTGATGATGAGCTGCCAGTCTTCCTTCGGGATGTTGCCTTGTTTCAGGGGTAGTCCGAGGTATTTGATTGGTAACGAACCTAGTCTGCAGTTCAGCGCCGCCGCGAGCCTTCCCCCTTTGCTAGTGCTGGTGCCTAAGTAGAAGAGCTCCGACTTGTCCCTATTAACTTTTAGGCCAGAGGCCCACTCGAAAGTCTGCCAGAGAAAGTGGAGGTTGCGCATTTGTCTGGCTTTCGCCTCGCAGAAGAAGATAGTATCATCTGCGAATTGAATGAGAGAGGTTTTCGCCCCCCCCGCTGGCCCAACCCCCTGTAGAAGGCGATTGAGGACTGCTCTATTGGTCAGGCGCGCCAGTCCTTCAGCCACCAGCAGATATAGGAAGGGTGAAAGTGGGTCCCCCTGGCGAAGGCCCCTTTTCATTTTGAACCATTTCGTGGGGACGCTGTTGACGATGATGGCCATTTTACCGTTCGAGGTGCACTGTTCAATCCAGCCGCACCATTTCTGGTTAGCACCGAGACAACGGAGGATATATTGGAGGAATCCCCAGCTGACGTGGTCGAAGGCTTTTTCAAAGTCCGCTTTGACCCCTACGCATTCGATCTGCTTGTAAGCGCTCCAGCTTATTAGCTCGCTGGCAGTGGCAAAGGAATCCAGGATGAATCTGCCTTTGACGAAGGCGGACTGCGAAGGGGAAATGATCTTGTCCATCTCCTTGGTGAGTCTGTTCGTCAGCACCTTGGAAATAATTTTCTGGATGCAGTTGCTAAGACTGATGGGCCGGAAGTCGTTAGCGGATTTTGCTCCTTTAAGTTTGGGGATGAGGCAGATGTGTGAGTAATCGATGGGGCCGGTGTGCAGGGACCCGTTGAAGAGATCGTCAAAGATTCTAGCGAGGTCGTCTTTAATCGCCTCCCAGAACTTCTGATAGAAGATCATACTAAACCCGTCGGGGCCTGGCGCTTTATCCCCATTCATCTGGAAGGTAGCCACCTTAATTTCTTCCAGGGTGAAAGGGGACGTGAGGTGGTCCGCGCTCAGCGCAGAGTTGTCCTGGAAGAGGCCATTCCAGTCCCCGAACGAGGAGGGGGGGGGGGGGAACATCAGGGGCAAAGCGGCTCTTGAACTTATGGAAGAAATAATCCCCCTTATCCCTTTCCCTTTCTATAGAGATACCCTCATCCGTGATGGTCCCGATCCGGTTGACCCTGTGCCTACCGTTGGCCACGGCGTGAAAGAATTTGGTGTTACCATCCCCTTCTTTGAGCCAGTGCTGCTTTGCTCTGGTCTTCCAGAGGATCTCTTCTTCGCTGATGATTCCTTTAAGTTGGTTCTTCAGAGCCTTCCTTGCTGCGATTTCGCTGGAGGTCAGGCACCTGTGTTCCTCCAGGGAGTCCAAGCTCTGGATCTCTCCCATTGTGGCACGTTTAGTGTTGGAGATGCTGTAGAAGCTCTTGTAGCACCAATCTTTGATCCGTTTGCGGCAGTGGCGGAGTTTCGCGTTAAAGGTGAGGATGCTGCCTTGCGGTCCAACTTTTGGTTCGATTTCCTTCCACCAGATCGGTACCAGCGAGACAAAGTCGCTCCGGGTGAGCCAGACCTTTTCGAATTTGAAGGATCTTGGCCCAGGGACCCTTTGCGTTTTAAGAAGAAGAGGAGTGTGGTCCGAGGTGATTCTGGGGAGCGCTGAGACCGAGGAAAGAGGGAAGGTAAGGTCCCATTCGGTGGAGATCAGAAAGCGATCGAGCTTGGCTAAGGTGGGGGCGCTCTGCATGTTCGACCACGTAAAGCTTTGGTTGAGAAGGGGGAGGTCAACCAGCTCAAGGTCATTGATCAACTTGGAGAACAGGGACGAGAGACGATTGCACCAGTTACTACCTCGCCTTTCGGAGGGTGACCGAGTTAGGTTGAAGTCCCCACACACCACCCAGGGCCCGGGACAGCCAGATTTGAGCGCCGCCAGCTCTAGGCAGAAGGCGGACTTTCCATCCCAGGTCGCAGGACCGTAGACATTTGTCAGGTAGAAGGAGGTGCCGGTGCGGAGGCACAGCAACCTGAGCGTGAGGGAGTGATCGCGAACAATAGCTTCCGAGCAGGAGAAGAACTTGGAGTTCCAGCAAGTTGCGATGCCGCCTGAAGCCCCAGACGAGGGTACAAGTAGGCATTTGTCAAAGTCCGAACCGGCAAAGGAGGTGAGGAAGGAGCGCGAGATCGAGCTCAGCTTCGTTTCTTGGAAGCAAAGTACAGACGCTTTAAGACTACTAACAACCGATTTAACCAGACCGCGTTTGGTTAGATCATTAAGACCTCTGACGTTCCAGGAACATATTTGTAACATAGCAAAGTAAAAACACCCGCAACAAGACCCGGACAGGGACTCCAGGCTAGAGCTCACGCCCCACGAAACCGGAAAGCGAGGCCGCTTCCTGTAAACTGAGTTGGATACCGAGCTTGGCGCACTTCCTCTGGATCTTCGGGATCTCCTCGTTCCATGCCCCGGTGCTGGCGCAAGCGTCACCGCCCGACGCAGGGTCCGTGAGCTCCGGCGCCCCAAGAGCCAAAGCCCGCTTCGCCGCCTTGTTCGCGAGCCTCGGGCTCCGCCTGAAGTTGGACTGGTAGTTGAGCTCCAGCAGATGCTGGGTCGCCGCGGGAGGCGGGCTGCGGGTTGGCTGCGGCTGGTGCGTCGCAGAGTAATTGGTCACCCCCAGCGGATCGGAAAGGAGAGGGTCCGCCGCTAAGTCAAGGCAAGGAGAGGCAGGATTCCCAGGCGGGCCCGGGGGTGCCGCGCAGGACAACCCCCAGACCTCGGGGGGGGAGGGCCTCCCTATGCCCGGCCGGGCGGTGAAGGCAGTTTCCGGCGGCCCCGAGTACGGCAACAGGGCGGTCCCGGCGGCCCCGGCGGACAAGCATGGCTGAACAGGCCAGGCAGCAGAGGTCAACAGCCGTGAGGCGCCGCAGAAAGCACGCTGGCCAGGAGCAGCGGCGCAAGAGGGCCGGTCCCCGGACTCTCCAGGACCGGCGGGGAAGGGGGGGGGGCGGTGGCGGAGTCGGCGGGGGGCTTGCAGGGAGTGGGGGGGGGGTGGAAGAAGGCAGAAGGCCCTCCCGAGGGGCCCAGAAGGGGACGGGTCCGAGGTAGGCGGCCCCCCAAGAACCAGCGCGCCCACAAGGGCCGGCGGCGGGTGGGCTGGGGCCATTGGCGGAGGTCGGCCCAAACGGCCCGATCAGGCCCGGGCAGGGGAGCGGGCCCAGACTTAAACGGGCCCCGGCCAGGGTCAGGGTCCAACCCCCCAACGGTTGGGCCAGGGCCTCCAGTCGCAATGGGGCGCCCAGCCCGCGCGGGCCAGGAGGCAGGGGCGGGGGCACCAGCGCAAAACGATGGGGGGGGCCCGCGTCGGGAGGGCTGGGCCGGGATGAGGAGGCCCAGCAAGGGCCCCGACCGTAACGCGCAGAGGGATCCCAAGTTGAAGGCAGGGCCCGGCAACGGCCCCAGGCCGAGCCTCGTGCGAGGGAGAGAGGCAGGAGGAGGATTGAACAGTCAACGGGGGACGCAACACCCGAGGTGAGTAGCGAACCCTTGGCAAGGGAAGGGAGCTCGAAGAGGGCGCAGGAGCCGCTCGAGGAGGTAAGCGAGGACCGCAGGCCACCCGCTCAGAGAGAAGGGATGAGGTACCTCGATTCCAGCAGCAAAACAGAAGATTTGAAACTAAGCAAGAAAGCAGAAAGGTTCCGAGCTCGAGGTCCGTCAGCCTCCCAGCTCGAACTCCAAGTGCAAGATCGAGGCTGCCTCGGGCGGGTGTGTCAACGGTAGGGGGCATCAGCACAGGGGTGCCTCGGGGAAGTACTCCGGCCGTTGTGTCCCGCGGTCCAAGGAGTTCATCCCCGCCGCAGACTTCGCCGGAGAGAGAAGGCCCCGTAGAATCACGCGCCTCGGAGGGGGTCAGTGGTCCACGCCGGCGATCCCGGATCTCAGAGGAATCCCAGGTAGCGCTCTGTCCCCCGCGGGTGGCGTCCCTGGAATCGCTGCTGCCGTCCCCCAGATCGACGAGGGCCACCCGCCTAGCGATCCGCGCACCTTGGGGATCCGTTTGGTCTCCCCCTTCACTAGGCCCCCCACCAATGAAAGGAGTGCCACGATCATCCCCGCCGAAGGGCGCGGTGCTGTCGATCTGGACCGTCACGGGGACAACAACGTTGCCCAAGGAAATAGAGAGAGTCACCGGTATGTCGGCTAAGTCGTCCACCGCAACCAGGCAGCGGTAGCCCGTCAGGTCATCCATGTTGGTGCTGATCTCGGCGGATTCGAGAAAGCGGCCGAACCCACTGACGAGCGCCGTGACGCGTTCGCGCGACCAGCATTCGTAGGGGAGGTCGACGAGCTTCAGCCAGGCCTTGTAGGTAAGCCTAGAGCGCTCAGCACCCAGATGCGGCACCCAAGAGAAACAGTGGAGTCGGCAATGCCGGAGTCGCAGGAGTCCGACGTCGATAACCTCAGCGGGGCGGACCCATTCCGGGAGGAAGATAATGTAATCCCTCTCCCGGAAGGTCGCCACCAGAAAGTCTGTGGGATAGCCGCCGAATCTGTCAGCCAGGTCAGCCGAAAGCGTTCCCTGGGGGTAGGCACCCAGGTTTGGGCGCCCCACAACATCCGCCAACACAGCATTCTGGCATCTTACCTGCCGAGAGCGGAAGTCTTCCGTCAAGGGGACGAAGGACTTGGAGACATGCGGTCGGAAGTTCCTGATCATCCTCACGCTATGCTGACTAAGCGAGCAGTGCCTGGCCTTGTGCCCCACCCGCATGCACACCGAACAGCGAATGGGGTCCCTGCAGAATCGAACCAAGTGGTCCGAGGCTAAGCACCTAAAGCACCTTTTGTAGCCGATGGTGTAGGGAGGGGTAGATGCGTGACGAATGCGGGAGGGAATAGCAGGAGGGTGGCGGCGTATGGAGTGGGTCCGCTCAGGAGAGCTGTGGCCCGAAGCAGGACGAAGAAGGATGTCTTTATAGGAGTGGGGGCCAGGCGCGGGAGGGTTGCCAAGTGCGCTGGCGGCAGTTGAAGCCCCCGGGTGGACCCCTTCGTGCTGCGGAGAGGAAGCGTGGCTCCTGGGGCAACCGCCAGGTCCTCTCGAAGGAGCAGGTTGAGTGGACTGCTCGGATGACCCGAGGTTGGAACAGAGAGGCTCCGCCCAGGAGACCTTGGAGGCGACCCTCGAGGTGAGAGGACAGGGCTCAGAAGAAGAATCCAGCCTTAATCTAGGACATCGATGAGATGGGGGCACCCAGTCAGTGGGGCCCCGTGTACGAAGACGCCGAGCGGGGAGAGAAGGCCCAGCACCAAGGATACCAGGCGTGTTCGCACAACCTCCCCAAAGCACGCGACCGCGACAGCCCAAGCGACCGCGGCTAGTGCAGCGGATTCCCGTCCGTCCCGAGGGAGAGGGACCCCTGCGGTGTCCCGTCGCACCTCGCGAGGTCCGTCCACCATGACGGGGAGACTCACTCCGTCCCCCAGCAATCCGACGCCCACACCCAGCCTCGCGCCCTCTCTCCCTAACCCGCCCTCTCTCTCTCTCTAACATTTTTCTTTTTATAAACTAAATATTAAATTTTATTATTAAAATATTTTATATCCTCCTATTACCTCAATATCAAATAATATTTTTATTATTATAATAATCACTAAATTTATGTCGATTCAATGTAAAGAGGACAAAACACATCCCTTTCATTATTAGGAATAATAATGCATTTCAAAATTTTAAAAATATCTTATTTATTTTAAGAGACCTAAAATGTTTTTACTAACTTTTTAGTAAATTTTTTAAATAATTTACTAATAAAATTGAGTTTTAAAAAATATTTTAATAATTTAAAAATAAATTTAAAATTTTTGAATTGTAGCAACAGCTAAATAAGCAAATGCCCCTAAATATAAATACCAATGAAAAATATAATTTCTTAATTTTTTTTGTAGGTAAAAAGACTGTATCATGTTCCAATAAAATAATTTAGAATGAAGTAAATTTAGGATGTACAATATATATCCCAAATAAGATATATATCTTAAATCATATTTATTTTAGAATGAAGTAAGTTTTACTAGTCATTTTGAAATGATTAATAAATAAATTCCCACTCTGGAATAGATGAAATGTATATCGTACATTCCAAATAGGATGTATTTCTTATATCATATTCATTTTAGAATGAAGTAAATTTTACTAGTCATTTCGAAATTATCAGTGAATAAATTTCTACTCTGGAATGGATGAAGTGTACATCGTACATCCCAAATAGGGTGTACTTCTTACATCATATTTATTTTAGAATGAAATAAAATTTACTGATCATTTCGAAATAATTAGTGAATAAGTTTTCACTCTGGAATGAATGAAGTGTACATCGTACATCCAAAATTGGAGGTATAGATAGCATTGGGTAATTTTTAAAAGGGAAAACTTCAAAAACCACTTTGTAGTTTATCAATTTTTAACTTTAGTACTTTGTGGTTTAAAGAGAATTATTTTAGTACCGCGTGGTTTCGTTTTTTTTTAATTTTATTATCTTAATTTTTTTATTAAATTATTAAAAAAAGTAAAAACTACAAGGTATAAAAATAAAGGAAAATGCTACTTGTACACCCGTAAGGGGTGTACATCTCACACCCCCACCCATCTAAGGGTGGAGGTGTGATGATGGATCACTTGATGTGACCCGTAAAAAATATCACCACCATTAAAGAGGTGGAGATGTAGGATGTACACCCCTTCGGAATGTACATGTAGCATTGCTCAAAAATAAAATTCCCGTAAACCACAAGAAGGGTATGTGAATTTTTTTATATATATATTTTAATAAAGAATTAGCAGAAACATTGACAGAAAGAGAGAAACGAAATGACATAATACTAAAATAATACATTTTAAATTATAGAGTACTAAAATGAAAAAGCGCTAAGCCACGTAAAATACATTTAAAGTTTTTCCTTATATAAACTATGCTCTTATAAGCTAATTAAAAAGGAGACCAAAGGATATCTTGATAACGATGGCATTATTGATATATAATTTAGGAAGAGCAATAAAAATGGCTAAATTACACTTATTTTGATCCTCAAACATTATAATTCATTATAATTTATGGTTTAAATTTTTTAAATTATTATAAATCAGTTTTATTATTTAATTTAATCGACTTAAATAATTATGACATTCCAATAGTCTCATATCGGATGAAAATAAAATTATAATTAGGTATATAAGAGACATCAACATTAATAATAATAATTATGCTGAAGCATTTTAGATCGGTGGTTGGGGCCAACGAGTTATTATTATTAGTGGGCTAGATTGTTACATTTGGTATCAGAGCCAATCACCAGTCGGAAGTGTATGATGGGTCTCGACCGAGTTAGGATTTGAATGACAAGGCTGGTGATCTTAAACTGTATGTGTGTTTGGGCTGACGTTTATGAATGCCCTTCCCAGATGTTTTAATTTCATCCAAGCCCAGATGTGTGTTTGGGCTTATGTCTAGGGCTTGTTTGGATTTGGTATAGAACCGGAAATAGGAGGGATATCCCTTTTATTATTCCAAACGCATCATGAATCAATTGGTATAGTTTGTTTCAGTACAATTAGAATAAGTGAGAATTACTGTTCTCACTCTTCCCAACCACTCTCTTACTTTTTTCTTAAATATCCTTACACATCTATCGAGTCACCATCTCTCACCTCATTATTACATAATAAAGTTTGAGGGCAAAAAGATAATTTACCATAATTAAATCTTTTTATTTTTCTTATTCCTCATTCTCATACCAAACACAAAATCTCTTATTCCTGGAACCATCCTAAACATCTTTTTATACTAGTTCCGTACTTTATACTTATCTCTGTAATAACTAGTTCTGTATTATTCCGTTACCAAACGGGCCCTAAAGGTAGCAATCTGTGCTAATTTAATGACTAAGATATAAAATTTCTTTTTTATGCTCCCAATAACTTTAAAACTTAGCAAATTTATTTATAAAATAAGCAAATTTTTTAATTTTTCATAATCTTTTTAAGGAGAAAAATTAATACGAAATAATTATACATAATCTTTAAAATAGCTATAAAACAGCATATATTTTTATACATTTCCCTGCATTACTAACTTAACTAGAGTTTAATTCTCTTTTAATACAAGTGAGATATTTATGATTAATTCATATATTTAGAGAGTTTTATGCACTATAAAAAAAATCTCAATACAAGAACATTTTTTAGACGACGCGTTTGAAAAAAGCGTGCTATATGAATCCTTTATTATATTAAACTAATTTATTAAATAATAAATTTTTTTAAAAATTAATAGTTTAGAATATATTTTACAGACACTTTTTTATTTACTGATATTTTAACTGACGATTTCAAATAGGATGCTAAACTGTATCTAGAAAAGTATAAAAAATAGGATCATTAAATATTAATTTTTTGATAGTGATGTAGAATATGTGAAAGGGAAATGATACTTGTACACCCAAAACGGGGTGTATATCACACACCCCACCCATCCAATGGGTGGGGTGTGATGATGGGTCAATCGATGTGACCCGTAAAAGATATCGCCACCATTAAAATGGTGAAGGTGTATGATATACACCCCTTAGGGGTGTACATGTAGCATTGCTCTATGTGAAATTTGGAAAGTTCTAGAAAATTGTAAAAAATAATAATAAGAAATTTACTTTCTTTTCACAGAAGGTTCTAAATCTATCCATTTTTTTAAAATCTTCTAAGCAGTTAATGTTTCCAACACGGCATCTCTGGTAGTTTTCTCCTTTTCTGTCTTTATCTAATAATAGTAGCAGAAGACTATTGCTGCCAATATAAAAATATTTTATTAATAAATTTTATTTTATATTTTTATATAATTTTATTAGTTTAATTATTAATTAAATAAAATTATATACAAATAATATTATAATTAAATTTATTTAAATAAAAATAGTTAATATTTGTATGTGGGTAACATAAATTTATGTAATAATTTATTAGTAATTAAATTATTTTATAATGACTTATGTGGAAAAGATTCAAAAAAAATTATTAAAATAATTTGATAAATAAAATAAACATAAAATAGTAAGAAGAAATTATTTAATAAATTAATTATACACACAAATAAAATAGCAAGAAGAAATTATTTAATAAATTAATTACACACATCATATTTTTAAAATTTTATTACAAAAAATTAAATTATATACATGTTTTCTACATCGACATTTTACTTAATTTATATCACATATTAGATTTTTTTACGTAATTTATTAATAATATTAATTATAGGGTTAATTTAATATAACAATTTATAAACATATCGAATAATAAATATATTCTTATAAAATTTAACTTTTTATATTTATTCTTTCAAAAGTTTTAAGTTATTCATATATATTTCTCTGGTTTGTTATCGTTAGCCTATTTTTTATTTTTTAACAAAAAAAAAAAGTGAAATATTAATTTTGCCGTTACAAATATGTTTCTAAAAAGTTTCAACTATTAAAAAAATATATCTATGGTTAAATATAATATCTGAAAGGATAAAAATATAAATTTATCTCACTCACTAACCAAAGTTAAGTATTTAACCTACGCTTAACTTTATTTTTCTAACGAATTTTGACAGTAGGGATATATATGAACAACTTAGGACTTTTGAAGAAAAATTATGAAAAGGTGAACTTTGTAAGAATATATTTGATATTTTTTATCATTGAATTTGTATTGAGATTTGTGCTTTTGTAAAGTCAGCTAAAGAGATAAAAAAAAAAATAGTACAAATCTCAATGCAAATTCAATAGAAAAAAATTCACCAACATATTTTTGCTTGTCCTTTTGAAAATATATAAGCCTTATTCTCTCTCTCTCTCTCTCTCTCTATATATATATATATATATATATATATATATATATATATAATTAAGCTTTTATGTACGGTTAGTATGATGGTGGACCCTTTGAGTTTAGTGGATGGTCGGTAAAATAGTATGATCTAAGAGGTAGAATTAATCAAAGGATTAGATCTAACGGTAGAAAACTTACAAGCACCAATTGCTTGGTGCTTGTACAAGCACAGTAGTCAAACTATATATATATATATATAATTGAGCTCCTATGTTTATAAAAGCACCAAGTTATTTGTGTTTGTGAGTTTTTTATCTTTAGATGTAGGAATGTGCGGTTAGGATGATGGTGGGTCCCTTGATTTAGTGGGTGGCGGGTGGAATAGTATGATCTAATGAATAGAATTAATTAAAGGATTAGATCTAACGGTAGAAAACTTATAAATTAATACTAATTATTTGATGTTTATACAAGCACAGTATAAAATGCTGATCACTTTACAATTGTGATTGAGAGATTGGGTGATCCTTTTTCTAAGCAAATAAAAAGTAGCTAAATAATTTTATAAAAAAAATACATTTTAAAGACACTAATTAATAAGTATGAAACAATTAATGTCAGATTAGAGACATATATTAGAGACATAATCGAATCATATTCGATTGTTCGGTCCGCAAAATTCGTTATGCACCAACATCGCCAAATATAAAACATATATATATATATATATATATATATATAGAGTTGGGCTGGAATGCTATTGATAGCACCAACCCAACTTTGCCACCCACTTTGTAGCCATTGGATCGCATTGAGATTCGTGCAAACTCTTTAATTAAAAAGAATAGCTTTTTACTTTTTGTTTTTTCTTTTTATTTATTTTTTCATTAAAGAGCCTTCACACATCTCAATGCGATCCAATGGCGACAAAGTGGGTGGCAAAGTTGGGTTGGTGCTATCAATAGCATTCCAGCCCAACTCTATATATATATATATATATATATATATATATATATATATATATATATATATATATATATATATATATAATAACACTAATTATTTTTATTTTTTTTAAATATTTTAGATGATGAATAAATTAAAATATTAAAAAATTAAATGTATCAGAATTAAAATAATTTTTGAAAAATTCGCTTACTATATTATCAATAATATCAAATATTTAGAGCTATTAAATTTTTTTTATTATTATTTTTAAAATTTTAAAGTTTATCGTCATTATAATTATATATTTTTTAATCTAAAAATTAAAAATTTAATAATACGAATATTACCGACTGTATAAAAAATTTAAAATTTAATAGTACGAGTAGTGACAGTATAGTAGTCTAGTTTCTAGAATGATTGACTTTTGGGTTATATATACAGCGAATCGAAATTTATGGACAGGTAGATTCACTGGAAAGCTTCCTAATGAAGTTTTCATTTCAATTCCGCCTTTATTATTATTATTTTTTTAATATCTTTATTTATTTTGAGTTCTTGACTCGTTTGGTAATGAATTAAGACAGAACTAATTAATTTAGAAATAAATATAAAATACGAAACTAATGTAAAAAAGCGTTTGAGATGGTTTCAGAAATAAAAAATTTTGTATTTGGTATGATAATAAAGAATAAGATGAATAAAAAATATTAGTTGGAATAAATTATTTTTTTGTCCTTAACTTTATTATGTAATAATGAAATGAAAGAAAATATCTCGGTAGATGTGAAAAAATATTTTTTTAAAAAAATAAAAGAATAAATGAAAAGAGTGAGAATAATAATTTTGACTTATTCTAATTATACTGAACAAACTATACCGGTGGTTTACAGATAAGTTTCCAAACAGCCCCAAAACGTGGTGCCCATTTCTGCCTTTATTATTATTATTATTTTAATATCCGTATTTATCTTGAGTTCTTGACTCGAGAAGGGTCCACTCTCCATGCTCAACGTGGTGCCCTGTAATATATAGTATAAACCACAATACACGATCTCCCACTACCCTCCTCTTCGAACACTACTGTGTTTGTGTTTGTGTTTGTGTTTGTGTTTGTGAGAAAGAGAGAGAGAGAGAGAGAGAGAGAGATCGCCATGGATGAGCTCAAGGCGAACGCGGCGAATAGCGCGGCGCTGACGCCGCTAGGGTTTCTGGAGAGAACGGCGTTGGTGCACGGGGATCGGACGTCGGTGGTGTACCGGGACACGGTGTACACCTGGGCCCAGACCCTGAGCCGCTGCCTCCGCCTCGCCTCCGCCCTCGTCTCCCTCGGGATCTCCCCCGGCGACGTCGTACGTTCCCAATTTTTTTCAAATCCACCCCCCACTCCTCCCGATCCCCAAAACCACACCTTTTTTTTAAATTTTTTATTTTTTTATATTTTTTCCCTAATCCCGATTTCAAAAAATCCCTAATAAAAATCCCATCTTTTCTTTTTTGCGTTACTCCTGATCCCGAATTAAATCGAATAGAATTGAATTGAAAATATCTTGTTTTTTTGATTGGTTGGTTTTGAACAACATGGCAGGTATCTGTTTTGGCACCGAACATTCCGGCGATGTACGAGATGCACTTCGGAGTGCCGATGAGCGGGGCGGTGCTGAACACCATCAACACCCGCCTGGACGCCCGCATCGTCTCCGTCCTAGTCCGGCACTCCTCCTCCAAGCTCGTCTTCGTCGACATCCTCTCCCTCCCCCTCCTCCTCTCCGCCCTCACACTCCTCCCCTCCTCCCACCCCCGCCCCATCATCATCCCCATCGACGACCCCTACGAGCAAGAAGACAACCCGGAGACTCCTCCCCACTCCTCCTCCTTCTCCTTCCCCACCACCTACGAGAAGCTCCTCGAGGAGAAGGGCGACCCGGGGTTCTCGTGGGTGCGGCCGCGGAGCGAGTGGGATCCCATGGTGCTCAACTACACATCCGGAACGACCTCGGCGCCGAAGGGGGTGGTGCACTGCCACAGGGGTTTGTTCCTCGTCACCGTCGATTCGCTCCTCGACTGGGCGGTGCCGCAGCATCCGGTGTATCTCTGGACGCTGCCCATGTTCCACGCCAACGGCTGGTCCTTCCCCTGGGGCATCGCCGCCGCCGCCGGGACCAACGTCTGCCTCCGCCGCGTCGACGCCCCCGCCGTGTTCTCAGCCCTCCGCCGCCACTCGTGCACCCACATGTGCGGCGCCCCCGTCGTCCTCAACATGCTCGCCAACTCCCCACCTTCCGCGCTCCCCGGCCCCGTCAACGTGCTCACCGCCGGGGCGCCCCCGCCCGCGGCGGTGCTGCACCGCGCGGAGGGACTCGGCTTCAGCGTCAGCCACGGGTACGGGCTCACGGAGACGGCGGGGCTGGCGGTGTCGTGCGCGTGGAAGGGGGAGTGGGACCGACTCCCCGCGCTGGAGCGCGCGCGGCTGAAGGCGCGGCAGGGCGTGCGCACGCCGGGCATGGCGGCGGTCGACGTGGTGGACGCCGCGACGGGCAAGGCCGTCGCGCGCGACGGCGCCGCCGTGGGCGAGATCGTGCTGCGCGGGGGGTGCGTGATGCTCGGGTACCTGAAAGACGCGGCGGCGACCGCGCAGGCGATCCGCGGGGACGGGTGGTTCTACACGGGCGACGTCGGGGTGATGCACCCGGACGGGTACCTGGAGATCAAGGACCGGTCCAAGGACGTGATCATCAGCGGGGGGGAGAACATCAGCAGCGTCGAGGTGGAGTCGGTGCTGTACGGCCACCCTGCCGTCGACGAGGCCGCCGTTGTTGCGCGCCCCGACGAGTTCTGGGGTGAGACGCCGTGCGCCTTCCTCAGCCTCAAGAAAACTGCAAAAACTGCAACAACTGCCGAGGAGGAGGTGATCGCGTGGTGCAGGGAGCGGATGCCGCACTACATGGTGCCCAAGACGGTGGTGCTCAAGGACGAGCTCCCCAAGACGTCCACGGGCAAGATCCAGAAGTACGTCCTCCGAAACATCGCCAAGCAGTTGGGCCCCAGGACCAACAGCCGTATGTGACCCACACCTGCTATGCCCCACTCAAACACCATCATATATATATATGGAAAATGCTATGTGTACACCCCTTTCGGGGTGTACATCATACACCCCACCCATCTAAGGGTGGGGGTGTGATGATGGGTCACTTGATGTGACCCGTAAAAAGTATCGTCACCATTAAAATGGTGGAGGTGTATGATGTACACCCCTTCGGGGTGTACAGGTAGCATTGCTCTATATATATATATATATATATATATATATATATATATATATATATATATATATATATATATATATATATATATATAGGCTGCGTTTGGTTCGGGGTTAAGCCAGTTCCCGCTAAACCGGGGATAGGTATAAAGTTGGGAACTAGAGCTTAATCTCGTTTGGGGATGATTCTAGGGAAAAGAGAATTTGTGTTTGGTTTATTAATGGGAATAGGAGGGATAAAGAGGATAAGAAGGATAAATTACCTTTTTGCCCCCAAGAGTTAATATGTGATAAAAGTTGTTAAAAATTGATTAGTTCGTTTTAATTAATAGATTAATAGTTTAAAAAAATAAAAGTAAAATTATAATCGTAATTAAAATATATTATTTAAAAATAATACATTTAATTTAATAATTAATTTTTTTACTTAAAATTTAAATTTAAAATATAAAATTTCAACATTTTAATTTTAAGATTTACAATTATATAATATTAATTTTAAATAATTAATTTTTAACATAAATTCTTTTTAAAATTCGCAAAATTCGTATATTTGCTAAATATTTATAAATTTTTGCCCACGAGCTTTATTATGTCATTAAAATTTTCTAAACTCGTTTTTCTCATTTTAATTAATAGATTATTGGTTTAAGAAAATAAAAATAAATTTATAATCATAATTAAAATGTATTATTTAAAACTTTTACATTTAATTTAATGTTAATTTTTTTCAAATTAAAATTAATGGATTAATGGTTTAAAAAAAATGTGATAAAAGTTGTTAAAATCTAATTATTTCGTTTTAATTAATGGATTAATGGTTTACAAAAATAAAAATAAAATTATAATCATAATTAAATTATATTATTTAAAAATAATATTTAATTTAATATTTAATTTTTTCAAATTAAAATTTAAATTTAAAATATAAAATTTCAACATTTTAATTTTAAGATTTAAAATTTTATAATATTTATTTTAAATAATAAATTTTTAACATAAAATTTTTTAAAAATTTGAAAAATCGTATATTTGCTAAATATTTGTAAATTTTTGCCCTCAAGCTTTATTAAAATCATTTTTTTTCGTTTTAATTAATGGATTAATGGTTTAAAAAAATAGAAATAAAATTATAATCATAATTAAATTATATTATTTAAAAATAATATTTTATTTAATATTTTATTTTTTTAAATTAAAATTTAAATTTAAAATAAGATTTAAAATTTTATAATATTTATTTTAAATAATAAATTTTATAATATTTATTTTAAATAATAAATTTAAAATTTTATAATATTAATTTGTGATGATGAGAGTGTATTGGGAAGAGAGAAAGGAGGTGGGATGAAGGAAAAGAGAGAGAGGAGAGAGGGATTTGTGATGATGAGAGTGTATTGGGAAGAGAGAAAAGAGGGAAGAGGAGAGAGAGTGAGGAGAGAGTTTTTATTAAAATAATATATTGGGATGAGATAAAATAGATAAGAAGGGTAATATGGTAAAAAATTTTATAGTAAAATAATAAGATGGGATTTGTTATACCAGCTATTCTCCCTATTCTGGGTTAAGCAATACCAGACGATTTCAAGTGCGTTTGGCAGAATAAGGGGAATAAGCCCGCTATTCCCGTTCCCGTTCTCAAAACAAACAGGGCCATAGAGTTTGGTCACCATACTATGAATATTTAATACTATTAATTTTAATTTTTTAGTCTTTAAATAAATAAATGTAATGGTAAAATTATAGTAATTTTTTAAAATTTATATTATTTTATCAATAATCTATTAAACTTTTGAGATCACTATCATTCTAGCAAGTTCTTGGTAGCATTAATAATATAGTAGCTCTCTATATATATAATTAATAGTATTAAATAAATATTTAGTACTATTAAATTTTTAACTTTCGAATAAAAGGATTAAGTTTTTAATTAAGTCATTGGTTGTGAATTTTCGATTTGGATGAAAGAACGTATTGTTAAAACGTATTGTTAAAATAATAGTGGGTCCTAAAATTTGAATAATACCTAAAAATTTATTAGCATCAATAACTTATTATTTTTAAAAATATAAAAATTTAATATTATATATTCAGAGTTAGCTTATTATGGTTTTAAAAGTATTAAATAATTTATATTTAAGTTTTTTTTTTATTATAATTAATTTTATTTCTCACATCATATTATTTTATTAATTATTTATTAAATTTAAAAAATTCATCCTATTTCAATTCGTATATTTTTTTATTTAAAAATTAAAAATGTTACGAGTATCAATCATTATTGATATTTTTTAAAAAAATATAAAAGCTCAATTAATATATTCAACCAATCATATTTATTTCTTTCATAATAAAACAAATGAATTCAATATGAGCAATTTAATTGGTTGAATATATCACACCACCAGTCACTGTGACTGCTACATTCCCAACTATTCATAGTTGGGAAAGGTTTTAAACAAAATAATAAAATGCAAAACAAAAGAAAGAAATTTATTGGAGAATGCTCTGTATACAAATAAATAAATTTTATGATATTTTTATAAATTATGCAACTCAATGCATGCATTTTGATTTTGAAATTACTAGTCATTTGTAAAATATTTTAGAATTTATTTGTAATAATAATAGTATTACTCAGTTATTATTTTTATTTTTTTAATCTTATATAAAGGTTATTGATGTGTTGTTTTTTAATAAATTAATATTGAAAATTTTGATTGGTATACATGAACTTATCAACAATACATAAAAATAATATTTTGAAAACTCAAAATACATTTTCTTTTAGGTTTAATGCCAAATATTTTAGTTTTTGCAATTAGGTGTGTTTGGTACTATCATAGCAATTTTTGTCAAGAGTACCTAACTAATAGAAAGGACTTAGCAATTTTTTTTTTTTTTTCTTTTGAAATAAATTATATATTCTTTTAGGTTTAATGCCAAATATTTTAGATTTTGCAATTAGGTGTGTTTGGTACTATCATTGCAATTTTTGTCAAAAGTACCTAACTAATAGAAAGGACTTAGCATTATTTTATTATATATATTTAGAGAGTTTTACTTTATTTATTTTAAAATAATTTTAATTGAAAATATAAAATAAATAGCTTCGAATTCGAAATCTCAGATATGAACTATCAAGTCGCAGAAATAGAAATAGTTGATGGGCTTAGTAACTTTTGTACCAAGTAGTAATTGGTACTAACATAGCAATATTTGTCAAGAGTATCTAACTAATTGAAAAATGGATTGGATTCGGAGCGAATTTTTAAAAATTCAAACCGAACTAAACTTTCAAACCCGAATTCGAATTCGAATCCAAATTCGACGGACTTTAAAATTTCATATCAAAATTTGAATTTGATCAAAAATTTAAAATTCAAATTCCAATCTGAACTCAAAAATTCAAACCTGAAATAATAATTATTTTTTTTATTCTTTACAATATTTTAAAATATATTACATTAAATCTAAATTTTTAAAGTATAAATTTAAATATAATATCAAATATTTATATACATATATATTATATAATGTAAAATCAATTTGGATTTGGGTCGGGTCGGATTCGGATCGAATACAATTAAAATCTATATTCGAATTTAAATTCATCAGATTTTTATTTTTTTATATTCGTATTCAAATTCATATCCGTTTAACCTCGAATAAATTTATTTGGTTAGTATTCGGGTTCGGATAAAATTTTGAATATTCGTACCCATTGACATCCCTAATTTGACTGGCAGTAAAATATACTAAAAATTATTTTTCTGTTCAAAAAAATTAATTCTTGGTTTGAAATTTTAATTTTTGTGTGTGTGTTTTTTTTTTCAAAAAATTATTTTTATAAATTTGAAAAAAATAGAGTGTTTTCGTTTTTCGTTGATTTTCTGTGAAAAATAAAAAAATCAAGTTATGTAAATTGTTTTCATTTATTTTTTTCTAACCAAACAAATATTCATGAAAAAATATATATTTTTCTACAAATTAAACACTATAAAATGTAAAAAAAATTTTATCAAAAATTTAATTTTATAAAATATTATTTTTAATAATTGTATGTATAACCAAACACCCCCTAATAAAAGTTAAAAATTTTCAAATTAAAACAAGATTTTGGATAAAGGTGGAGAGAGGATGTTGCAATTAATGTTTGGTCTGTTAAAGATAACATATAATAAAAAAAATTATTGGGTGGATAAAATTGTTTGTATTGATAATGATGTGATGTTTTTTTTTTTCCTATTTTTTATTTTTTACAGCTACTAAAATAGTTTTAAGTGACATTGAGTGAGTGAGACTTTTATTGACAAATTTAGTGGTGCATGCTAAGGCTTCGTTTGTTTTCAGAACGGGAACGGGAATAGCGGGGATATCCCCCTTATTCTCCCAAACGCATCTGAACTGTCTGGTATTGCTTATCCCAGAACAAGGAGAATAGCTAGTATAACAATTCCCATTAAATTTTTTTATTATTAAATTTTTTACCATTCTACCCTTTTCTCCTTACTTTTACATATTTTTTACCTAAAATATTCTCTCTCTCCTCTCTCTCTCCCCACCCCCCCTCTCCTTATTTTTACCTATTTTTTAATCTAAAATATTCTCTCTCTCCTCTCTCTCCCCCACCCCCCCCCCTTTTCCCCCGACCGACAAGGCAGGCATCATCAATGCCTGTCTGCAGGCATTGATGATGCCTGCCATCTCTCTCTCTCCCACTTCATTTTTTTTTTTCTCCTTCTCATCTCCTTCCTCCTCTAGCTCTCTCCCTCCTCCCTCCCTCCCCGATCCCGGCCCCCCGAGCCCCCCCCCCCCGGCCCCCGAGCCCCCCGAGGCCCCCCCGCCGGCCCCCGAGCCCCCCGAGGCCCCCCCCGCCGTTCCCCGAGCCCCCCGAGGCCCCCTTCTTCTTCCTCCGGGCCCCCGAGCCTCCGAGTCCGCGGTCTTCTTCCTCCGCCCCCCCAAGGCCCCCGCGGCCGGCCGGCCCCCCATCCCCCCGACCTCGCCGTGTTCTTCTCCACTCTCTCCGCTCTCGCCCTCCCTCCCCGATCCCGGGCCCCCGAGCCCCCCGAGGCCCCCTTCTTCTTCCTCCCGACCCCCGAGCCTCCGAGTCCGCGTTCTTCTTCCTCCGCGATCCCGGCCCCCCGAGCCCCCCCCCCCCCGGCCCCCGAGCACCCCGAGGCCCCCTTCTTCTTCCTCCGGGCCCCGAGCTCCCCCGCCGGCCCCCGATCCCCCCGAGGCTCCATTCTTCTTCCTCCGGGCCCCGAGCCCCCCCCCCCCCGGCCCCCGGCCCCCGAGCCCCCCGAGGCTCCCTTCTTCTTCCTCCGGGCCCCGAGCCCCCCCGCCGGCCCCCGAGCCCCCCGAGGCTCCCTACTTCTTCCTCCGGGCCCGAGCCCCCCCGCCGGCCCCCGAGCCCCCCGAGGCTCCCTTCTTCTTCCTCCGGGCCCCGAGCCCCCCCCCCCCCCCCCCCCCCCCCCCCCCCCGGCCCCCGGCCCCCGAGCCCCCCGAGGCTCCCTTCTTCTTCCTCCGGGCCCCGAGCCCCCCCGCCGGCCCCCGAGCCCCCCGAGGCTCCCTTCTTCTTCCTCCGGGCCCCGAGCCCCCCCCC
This sequence comes from Tillandsia leiboldiana, assembly GCA_029204045.2. Taxonomy (NCBI): domain Eukaryota; kingdom Viridiplantae; phylum Streptophyta; class Magnoliopsida; order Poales; family Bromeliaceae; genus Tillandsia; species Tillandsia leiboldiana. Next base: position 49,057,470 of record CM055065.1, read on the forward strand.
CCCCCGAGGCCGCCGCCCCCCCCCCCCCCCCCCCCGCGCCCGGGCCCCCGAGCCTGCCTTGTTGAGTGTTGGTGCCGAGCTGTTGGGTTGATTTCATTATTTGAGTTGCGAAAGCTCTACTCAGGCAAAGTAAGTCCGCTCCAATCATCTCACTCCCCTATGATTGCTATATATATTTGTGAGATTCCATATGCTTGGTGTAAATGAGTATTGTTCGTATATATAATTGGAAATTAATGTATAATTGCTTGTTACCGCGAAAAATGACCCAAAAAGGATGAAATCACCCAACCTTTTGCAATGATGATTGTTTCCATATTCATCAGTTGGATGGCAAGGATTTACAATCCATTGCAACCCCATGTTTGTTGGAAACTAATTGAGCACATTTATTAAAAAAAAAATACACTATTTCTTGACAACAACCTAGGTTGAATATCATCCGGTTTGGGCCACCAATTTTAATTCCATATTAATACTTAATTTACACTACTACAATGTTGGGAAGCAATGGTAAGTGTTGCAATGATCTTTACCAATATCAATTTATTTTAATCAGATGCGTCCTTGGAAGAGATTTTCTAGGCCTACGAATAACATCGAACAAACCCAAAACAACCGTCAATATGAGAATATGCGGACAGAAGGTGGAAGTAGTTCGCGCCCACAAACGGGAACGCGAACACCTAACTGGACCGAATCTATGGATAGCACCCTATTATCTTTGTTAACTGAAGAGCACGCACTAGGAAACAATATAAATGGTACTTTCACAAATCACGCGTGGAACCGAGTCGTTAAAGATGTCAATTCTAGACATAATATGGACCTATCGAAGGACCAAATAAAGAACCGTATTAAAGTTCTGAAGAGAAGTTTTGCATTATACTACTACTTAGCTAACAAGAGCGGCTGGGGATGGGATTACACGAACAACATTCCTACCGCTGGTGATAATGAAGACTGGCAAGCAGTAATCGCGGTAAAATTTATATTATTTGCGTTAAGATTGTAAGTTAGTAGATATTTAAATTGGTGAAGCTATCCTAATCCTCGTGTCTTTGTCCAGGAGAATCCGGCCTATGCAAAATGTAGGGATAAACCATTCCCTCATTATAAGGATATTGAGTTCCTTACTCAAAAAAATACGGCAACAGGCACTTTCGGGTTCTCCTCTGATATGCCAATTCCCGAAACTGTTGATAGTTCATCATCATCTTCTCCGCATGAGAATGATCCAGCTATACCACCCAGCTTTGAGAACATAATGCCGGGTTATACATCACGATCGCCAAGTCCTGCTCCTCTAGGACCAAACTTCGGTGCTAGTGGAAGTGGTTCAGGGCATAGCTCTGCGGGGAAAAGGCCTCGATCTCCACGCCGATCAACTCCCCAGCGTAGAAATGTTGGGAAGCAAAAGGATCAAGGCACAAGTAACCACTTCGCTGAAATGGTGGAAATTAGGAAGCAAAAGCTTGATCTAGTCCGCCAAATGTACCAAGTTGAAATTAGCCAACGAGGCAATATCGCGACAATTGCGGATTGTATGGCCCGAGTATACTCTTTTCATGGAATTACAGATGATCAGGTAGTGGCAGCCGCCGAGGCATTAAAAGATGACAAGAATAGGCAAGTTTTCATGACAATGAACGACGCGCATGCTATAAAGTGGCTGGATCGCCAACTAGCGAAAGACAGTCTTTTATTTCGACAGTTCTTCCCTTGACTATAATATTTCAGTAATTTCATCTATAAATTATGTAGCTGGGAATGTATTATTTTAGGAACATTTGTGATGCTTAATTACATCTTTAAATTAGCTATCTGGTAATGTAATATTGTAGGAACATTGTGATGCTTAGTTTTATGTTTAAAATATGTTCTGGTAATGTAATATTCAACGAACATTATGATGTTTTACTTTATGTTTAGATTAGGTATGTGATAATGTAATATTGTACTAGTGTTATGTGTTTTAGTTGAGGATCATAACTACTATGGTTTTTTTCGAGGCTTGTTATGTTCTATGTTGCATTATATAATTGACGTATTTGTTTCTAATGGTTAGACAATGTCTATATACTGCGACATATTGCTTGAATACAAACGGCTCTTTGCAGGAAAAATGGAAGCTTCGTTTTATCGCACCATATTTTCGTCCGCGATCTTTGCGAATATACTGACGATATTAGATGACGATGACGATTATTGGGAACAAGCCTGTGCGATGTCTTATGATCAAGGTCATCACACTGATGTTATTCCAATCCCGAGACAACCATGTCGAACCAGACCATTTACTGGGCATCAATTTATTGGTGATATAATAAATGGTCATCCAGACCGTGGGTACCAGCATTTCAGAATGATGACTACCACATTCATGGCTTTACGAGATGAGCTCCTTGGTAAGGGACTTATACATAGCTCAAGGAATATCAGCGTTGATGAACAGCTTGGAATATTTCTTTTTGGTATTGGCCACGCCGTTTCAAATAGGGTGCTCGCCGAAACATTCCAACATTCAGGGGAGACAATTAGTAGATATTTTAATAAGGTACTGCGGGGAATCGTTATGTTAAAAGACGAATATATCACGCAACCCACAACCAGCACTCAAGTTCATCCGCGGATCTCAGATAGTACAAATTTTCATCCTTTCAAGGTGATGTATTAATTTTAAATCATTGGTAATTTATACGATTAATTATATGAGTATTGCCAATGACGGATTAAAAAAGAAAGATATTGAATGTTCGATGTACATTTGCAGAATGCAATTGGTGCGGTTGACGGGACCCATATTCCGGCGATTGTCAAGTTGAGCGACCAAACACGTTTCCGGTGTCGGAAAGGGTTTACATCACAAAATGTGATGGCTGCGGTCAACTTTGATCAAGAATTTCTTTTTGTTTGCACTGGGTGGGAAGGATCCGCCGCTGATATGCGAGTCCTCAGATGGGCGTGTGAAAGTGGCGGTTTCGGGGTACCCGAAGGTACTAAGAAAATCTGACAATTCACTATATTACAGTTATTAATTTTAATACATATATAATTATAGTATAAATTCTTATTATATTGTGTCGTTTGCAGGAAAATTTTACTTGGTTGATTCTGGGTACGCAAACACCGACAAATTTTTGGCGCCGTATAGAGGAGAGCGCTATCATATCAGCCAATTTGATAGTAACGCACGTAGTCGGGTACATCGGAGCGATAAGGATCTTTATAATCATCGTCATGCCCAATTACGTAATGTGGTGGAGAAAACATTCGGGGTATTGAAAAAGCGATTTAAGATTTTAAATATTGCAACGCCGTTTCCGTTTAGGGTGCAGTGTCTGATTGCAATGGCTTGCTGCGTCATACATAATTTTATTATTAGACATCACGGTAGTGATCGATACTTCAATGATTCAGTTGACCAACATGCTACCGATATGGAAGAGAATGACGAAGGTATTCAAATTCCTGATACTTCATTGCCCGGTGCATCAGACTCGCGGCGGGGCAACGCCATTCGAACGGATATTACAGATCAATTGTGGAATAATAGAAGTTAGTCCGGCGATAAATATGTAGATAAATAAATTATTGTAATAAACAGATGTGTGTATATATTAATAGGGAGTAATATGCAATTTGTAAATAAAAATTGACAAATCTTTACCAAATATACGAATTTTGCGAAATGTTAAAAAATTTAATGTTAAAAAAGTAAATATATAAATAAAGCTAGTGGGTGAAAATTTATAAATATTTAGCAAATATATAAATTTTGTGAATTTTTAGAAAAATTTCGCTTATAACTTTATTTTGTAAAATAATATTATAAAATTGTAAATCTTCAAATTAAAATGTTGAGATTTTATATTTTAAATTTAAGTTTTAAGTTGAAAAAATTAAATATTAAATTAAATGTATTATTTTTAAATTATATAATTAAATTACGATTATAATTTTACTTATATTTTTAAAAATTATTAATCCATTAATTAAAACGAGAAAAAGGAGTTTACAATATTTTAATGACATAATAAAGCTCGTGGGTGAAAATTTACAAATATTTAGCAAATATATAAATTTTACGAAATTTAAAAAAAAAATCGCTTAAAAATTAATTATTTATAAATAATATTATAAAATTGTAAATCTTCAAATTAAAATATTGAAATTTTATATTTTAAATTTAAGTTTTAAGTTGAAAAAATTAAATTTTAAATTAAATGTATTATTTGTAAATTATATATTTAAATTACGATTATAATTTTACTTATATTTTTTAAAATTATTAATCCATTAATTAAAACGAGAAAAAGGAGTTTACAATATTTTAATGACATAATAAAGCTCGTGGGTGAAAATTTACAAATATTTAGCAAATATATAAATTTTACGAAATTTTAAAAAAAATCGCTTAAAAATTAATTATTTATAAATAATATTATAAAATTGTAAATCTTCAAATTAAAATGTTGAAATTTTATATTTTAAATTTAAGTTTTAAGTTGAAAAAATTAAATTTTAAATTAAATGTATTATTTGTAAATTATATATTTAAATTACGATTATAATTTTACTTATATTTTTAAAAATTATTAATCCATTAATTAAAACGAGAAAAAGGAGTTTACAATATTTTAATGACATAATAAAACTCGTGGGTGAAAATTTACAAATATTTAGCAAATATATAAATTTTACGAAATTTTAAAAAAAATCACTTAAATATTAATTATTTATAAATAATATTATAAAATTGTAAATCTTCAAATTAAAATGTTGAAATTTTATATTTTAAATTTATATTTTAAGTTGGAAAAATTAATTATTAAATTAAATGTATTATTTTTAAATTAGATATTTTAATTACGATTATAATTTTACTTTTATTATTTTAAAATATTAATCCATTAATTAAAACGAACAAATCAATTTTTATCAACTATTATCACATAATAACTCTTGGGAGCAAAAAGGTAATTTACCCATCTTATCCTTTTTATCCCTCCTATTCCACATTATTAAACTAAACAGGAATTCCCTTATCCCTGGAACTATACCAAACGAGTTTAAGCTCTAGTTCCGTACTTTATCCTTATCCTCAGAATAGCCGATTCCAGCCTATCCCCATTCCAAACGCAGCCTAAGTCTATGAAATAATATTATTTATTTATTAATTTATATTTAGTAGGATTTGTTTGGATTCGGTATAGAATCGAAAATAGGAGGGATATTTCTCTTATTCTTCTAAACGCATCAAAATTAATTGATATAATTTGTTCCGGCATAACTAGAATAAGTAAGAATTACTGTTCTCATTCTTTCCAACCACCTTCTTATATTTTCTTTAAATACCCTCCCACCTCTACCGAGGCACCATCTCTCACCTCATTATTACATAATAAAGTTTGAGGGCAAAAAGATAATTTATCCTAATTAAAACTCTTTATTCTTCTTATTCTTCATTCTCATACCAAACACAAAATCTTTTATTCCTGGAACTATCCCAAACGCTTTTTTACACTAGTTTCATACTTTATACTTATTCCTGAAATAGCTAGTTCTGTCTTATTCCATTACCAAACGGGCTAGTGGAATAAGAGAGAATTAACTGTTTCGGGAATAAGTATAATTAAAGTTGATTCCTAGTTGGAAATATTGTAAAAAAGTATTTAGTTGGATATTAGATTAGTTATAGAGATAAGAAAAATTATGTATGATTTGATAATGAAAAATAAAAGAAATAGAGAGCCGTAGTTATATGAAATAACGAAATTATCCTCAACCATAATAATTTTTTAAAGCTAATAAAAATTTTACTTATATTATTTTAAATATTTGATTTAAATTATTTATTAAAATTTATATTTTACTTATATATAAAAAAAAATTTAAAAATGTAAAAATTTGAAATTTTATAAATTTTCAAAAATTTAAAATTTTGTATATAAAAATTTGTATAAATTTTAAAATTTTTAAAAATTTTGAAGTTTTTAAATTTATTAAAAATTAAAGTTAAAAATTTTAAAATTTGTACAAATTTTAAAATTAATAAATTTTCAAATTTTATAAAATTTTAAATTTATTAAAAATTAAAGTTAAAAATTTTAAAAGCTATAAAATTTAAAAATTCTCCAAATTTAAATATTTATAAATGTTAAAAATTTTAATTTTAATTGTCTAAAAAAAATGTATAAATATAAAATTTTCTATAAAAATTTATATAAATTTTAAAATTAATAAATTTTATTTTTTTGTAAAAAAAATTTAAATTTTAGATTTATTAGAAAGTAAAATTGAAAATTTTAAAATTTATAAAATAAAAAAAAACAAATTTTAAATTTTATAAATTTAAATATTATAATATTTAAATATTTTTAATTTGATTTTTATTACAAAAAAAAATGAAAACAAAACCCAACCTTATTCTGAGGGACGAAGAACTGCAAATTTCCCCCTTATCTCCCTTATCTCTCAAAAAAATAATAAAAAATAATAATAAATATATAAATAAATAATAATAATAATAATAATAATAAAATTGCAATTCTCCCCTTATCCCCTATTCCCTATTTAATTTCCAATCCAAATGGGGTCATAGAGGATAACAATGTTATGGGCATGGACAAGTGGATATACATGTTCACATGGGCACTACATGTGTCACACATTTTGTACATAAAAGTTAGATGGATTTTCTTTCAATCAAATCAACAATATTATCATGATTAAAATACTTTCATTACTTAAAAAGATTTAAAAATGAAAATATTTTTTATTTTTTATTTTTTATTTTTTATTTTTTTTACAAGCAGATTCTTATTTTTTAGAATAATTGCACCATTGGTTTCAGCATCTTATTCATTTTTGGACTTTTATTTTTAATCTCGGTATCTTTAATATTATTTTTTAGGATGCCTTTGATTTAAATATAAGGGTTAATTGCATACGGTTTTCTGTAAACATATCGAATAGCAGATATATTTCTACAAAGTTCAACTTTTCATATTTATTCCTTCAAAAGTCTAACGTTATTCATATATATTCATACCGTCTATCTCTGTAAAAAAAATCTAGTTAACCATAAGTTAAATACTTAATCTTGGTTAGTTAGTGAGATAAATTTACTTTTTTACCTTTCCAGATATTTTTGAAAGGGTAAAACTGCCATTTTACATATAATTTGTTAAAAAATAAACAGTGAACTAACGATAATAAACCGGAGGAATATATATGAATAACGTTGGACTTTTGAAGGGATAAATATAAAAAGTTGAATTTTGTAGGGATATATCTGCTATTCGATATGTTTACAGGGAGCCGTATGTAATTAACCCTAAATATAAATTAGAACGATTTATTTTAAAAATAAATATAAGCTCAGAAATAAATAGGAGCAAGACCAATTTTACGTTTAGATGAAAATTAAATTATTTTCGAGAATAAAAAAAATAACGTCTAGATATTTAGATGGAAATAGTGAGAAAGAGTAATTATAATTTTAAAATAATAATATTTTATAAAATTAATTAATATAAAAAAATATTAATTATATAATAATTTAATTTAATTTAGTTAATTATGGCTAGATAATCTTAAATATTAATTGATAAATAATTAATTACAAATAAATAATTATTTAATAAATAATTTATTTAATTACAAATAATTTAATAATTAATAAATTAATTAGTTAGTTATAATTAGTTAATAAAATAATTAGATTAGTCAAAATTTTAGATTAATTAAAGAATTATACAGTAATTAAATTTATATTTATTTTAATTAAACTTATTTTTAAGTGAAAAAATATTTATTTCAGTTTGTTTGAGAAAGATGAGAAGTATTATTCTCGTCTGTAACCAAATGCATTTGAAAAACAAGACTGAAATAAAATTTTATTTTCGAAACCACACATATGATATCTACTGTTTTTTTTAGAGTAAAGATGGCTTGTTATGTTCTATCAAAATTGAAAAAATTTAAATAATTGAGATTAAACAAAATATAAAGCTTGGAAAAAAAAGAAGATCTATTATTAACTTATATTAATCCCCATGTTTAGTTGCCACGTGTCTCCCTCTTCTTCCTTCAATTAACTTTTAATTTTTATTTTCATGCTTCTCAATTATTTTTATTAAATTAAATAAATCCCCTTCTCAATTATTTCCACCTCTCTAGCATTTTTTTAAATTAATAAATAAAATATTTAATTACTTAATAAATATTAATGTGATTTTTAATTTTTCTACAAGTCTTTTTATTTCTAAAAAAAAAAATTTATAGTGATTTAGAATAATATGTGTCTTTTAGTATTCTTATAAATATATTTTAATATTTCTAGAAATATCTCTTAGGTTTTCTATAAAAATTATAAGTGAATTAATAGATAAGAATAAAATATTTAATTACTTAATAATTATTAATGTTTGTCTTTTAGTATTTATATATATATATTTTAATATTTCTAGAAGTGTCTTTTAATTTTTCTATAAAAATTATAAGTAAATTAATACATAAGGAAGTTGAAATATATATATATATATATAGGGGCAATTTCCTACATATTCCTAAAAATTTTCCTATTTTCAGATTTACCCCTCTTAGAAGGCTAATATTAAAACTACCCTTCTTACGTTCCAACTTCTTTCCAAAATACCCCTGAAGTTAAACTCGGTTAGTGTACCGTTTGAAACTGCCGTTATCTGTGTGTAATTACTATTTTGCCCTTTCAAATATACCCTAAACCCTAAACCCCTAAACCCTAAAACCCTAAACCCTAAACCCTAAAACCCTAAAAAACCCTAAACCCTAAACCCTAGAACCCTAAAAAACCCTAAACCCTAAACCCTAAAACCCTAAACCCTAAAATCCTAAAAAATCCTAAACCCTAAACCCGGGCAAAATAGGTATATCTGATAGGTTTCAACTCCGATTATTATTTAACTCTAGTTTAACCCTAATTAACTTAACAAAGGAAAACGGTAGGAGTATTTTTAATAACGGGGGAACGTATGAAGGGTATATTGGAAAGAAAAAAATAAGAGGGGTAAATCAGATATTTCATCATATTTCAGGGGTACACAGGCAATTATCCCATATATATATATATATATATATATATATATATATATATATATATATATATATATATATATATATATATAAAAGGCAAGTCAACCTGAATTGAATTTTCTATTTTTTTTAAATATGTACTTTTGTTTCCATTTTTATTTATTTATTTATTTTTTTTGTAAAATTTTAGAATATTTTTATTTACATTAAAATTTTCTTTCTACCGTAGGTGAGATAACATTAATTTTTTACTAATTGATTTCACAAAAATAATTTAGCTTGTATATTAAGTAAGATTATTATTCATATATATATATATATATATATTTTGCATTTTTAATTTTTGTCTACGATAACAACTATCCGTCACAAAATACGACCACTATATTATATCAATTAATTATAAATTTAAACATGCCATATATTTAATTTATTTTTTAATAATATTAATTATTAAAAGACACTTTTTAAAATTTTGTTTTAATAATATCTATCCGCTGCATCGCGCGGGTAATCACACTAGTAAAATTTAGTAACAAAATGGTATAACACGCTACCATGTTTCTCAAAAAAGAAAAACAAAAGAAGAAAAATTCCATACAAAGTAAAGCTACATTTATAGATAGATAGGTTGTTAAAATGCTATAAAGGTGACATTTTTTTATCAAGATTATGAAATTATTAGATGCAATAATGTAAAAGGTGGGTCAAGTAACATGAAACGAGGATTCAAAAATAGCAACTCAAAATAATTTCGTTTATTTTTAATTTTATTTTTAATAGACGAAGTGTTGCTTCCATATTTTGAACTTTTGATTGGCCGGACACATGAAAACGTTATGATGTTTTGTTTGTGAGTCAAAAAATAAAAAAAAGCAAAAAAAAAGAAGCAAGGAGTCAAGGGCGATAGTAAGTGGGTGGGTTTTGGGTGGGAATTGATGGGAAAGTGAGATAGAGAATATAATTTTTTTTTTTTTTTTTTTTGTACATTACAAATGATATATATATATATATATATATGAGCAATGCTACATGTACACCCCGAAGGAGTGTACATCATACATCTTCACCATTTTAATGGTGGCGATATTTTTTACGGGTCACATCAAGTGATCCATCATCACACTCCCACCCTTAGATGGGTGGGGGTGTGAGATGTACACCCCTTACGGATGTACACATAGCATTTTCCTATATATATATATATGAGCAACGCTACATGTACACCCCCAAAGGGGGTGTACATCTTACACCTACCCATCTAAGGGTGGGAGGGTCACTTCACAAATTGTGAAGTGACCCCTCACCACACCCCACCCATCCAATGGGTGGGGTGTGCGATGTACACCCCCAAATGGGATGTACAAGTAGCATTTTCCTATATATATATATATATATATATATATATATATATATATATATATATATATATATATATATATATATATATATATTACATTTCACTTACTTTACGATGAGATAAATTTTACTAGTCAGTTTGAAGTAACGAATGAATGAATCTGCACTTTTGGATGAATATAATGTATATCGTACATTTCAAATAAGGTGTATAAATAGTATTATTTATAGAAAAAAGATACGTTATGATAATCAAATCATATTTAATGGTGCCGATCGTTATTTTGAAAGCTCTATCATCGAAAATAAATAGATGACAATAAAATCGATAAAACCGATTTATTACTGATAGTATTCTACCTCTCTCTCTCTCTCTCTCTCTCTATATATATATATATATATATATAATTAGGCTAGAATATTATCGATAGCACCAAGCTATTGGTGCTATCAAGTTTTTAAAAAATGTGTGGTTAAGATGATAGTGGTCCCCTAAGGTTACTAGGTGGTTGGTTGAATAGTAAAAATCTTAGGGGACCACTATAATCTCAACCGCATATTTTTTTATTCAACGACAGAAAACTTGATAGCACCAATTGCTTGGTGCTATCGATAATATTCTAGTCGGATTATATATATATATATATATATATATATATATATATATATATATATATATATATATATATATATATATATATATGAGTTCAGCTAGAATACTATCGATAGCACCAGGTGCTATCAAGTTTTCAGCCGTTGGATGAAAAGATATGCGGTTGGGATTATAGTGATCCCCTAAGATTTTTATTATTCAACCAACCACCTAGTAAACCCTAGGAGACTACTATAATCCCAACTGCATATTTTTTTAACCAACGGTTAAAAACTTGATAGCACCAATGACTTGGTGCTATCGATAGCACCAATTATGTATATATATATATATATATAGAGTAAAGTCAAATACATTGGTAAATATAAAGTATTCCTAAAGATTATCTGAAGCATTACTGTAACTCCCTACTCATCCTTTGAATTCTAATTTTTTGAAAGTTGAATGTTTCCGTTTGATTGTTTGAATGTTTGCAAATATTTGTTTGTAAATTCTTTGTTCTTGAGCGTTGAAAGTTGAGTAATTGCAAATCTTTGCTTTGCTATGAGAACCGAATAGATCCACTTTTGAACGCCAGTTGAGTTGATTGCCAGATTCAGAGTCAAACTCAGATCAGCTAGATGATCGACCGAGCTTGCTGAGATTGTTACTCCCACATATCTCATCCAACTCCTCTCTTTCTCTCCTTGTTCCCTTTCGTTCTCGCCCTAAGTGGAGCTAAACCTCGCCATTCCCCAAACTCCAGCGCGACTCGAAGATCAACGACCCCGCGTCATTCGATATTCCGTTCCTCTGATGTGTTGCGGACCCACGCAGGTACAGTGTACTGGCTTCGAATTCTGATGGTCAACCAATTCGGACACAGTCAACTCTGTAAGTTGACCGAGGTCGAGTTCTAAAAACTCTAAACAGCTTCTTATTCAAAAGATCTGAATAAGACCAATCTAATAGAAAACAGATCCGAAAGATTTTCATAAAGTACCACCCTAATATAGCAAACAAAGACCAGGTCCACTGTTCAATTCATCCCTCAATCCATCAAACTGAATCTCCACAGTAGGCTCTATTTCATCTCCTTCTTCCTTTCTCTCTCTCTCTCTCTCTCTCTCTCTCTTCCGTGTAAACTCCAATCCTTTATATAGAAAACCCGAGCTGTAACCATCCAACTCTCTCCCTATAATACCAAAAATGGTAATTAGCCACGCAACAATCAGGTTGATTTCTCTCCGTTCTACGTCGCACCTGCTTCTTAACCTCTCCTGCAGAGGCGAGGAGAGGCGGGAATGGCTGCTACGACAGCCTCCGCCGCTGTGGGGGAAGCGTCGGTGGAGCAGCTGTTCGAGAGCTGCAGGGAGGTGCCGAAATGGACGGAGCAGATCACCGCGCGGGCGCTCGTCGTCAGCCTCGTGCTCGGGTTCTTCCTCAGCTTCATCATCATGAAGCTAAACCTCACCACCGGTATCATCCCGTCTCTCAACGTCTCCGCGGGGTTGCTCGGGTTCTTCCTCGTGAAGACATGGACGAACGCGCTCGACCAGGTCGGCGTGCTCAACCAGCCCTTCACCCGCCAGGAGAACACCGTTATCCAGACCTGTGTCGTCGCATGCGCCGGAGTCTCATTCAGCGGTAAGTACGTACACATACGTGCTCGCATGCATGCATGCAAAAAAAAAACAAAAAAACAAAAAAAAACATCAACAAAAATGAGCAAAAACTGTCTATGGGTGCTAATTTTTTGGCAATTCTGAACACGACGAAATAAGGCGCATGACACGGGCGAACAGGCCTGGAAATCCAACTTGTTGTTCGCAAGACAACTCGCATTTGATTCAAAATAGACTCGAGATTAAATCACTCGTTTAATAAATGAGCCGAACAGAATTTTTTGGTTCTATATTTTTAACAAGCCGAATACGAGCTAAAGTTAACTCGACATAGCTCAAATATATATACTTTATATTTATATATTTTGTATATATTATATTTATTTATATAATTATACACGCAGAATACAAATTTTTACTATTTGAATGATGGTCCAATCCGAATGTGAAGAGGCCCATTTACTTTATAAATTTCAACCATTAGAGAATAATAGTTGTTTCTCACAATTTAATATAGTATCAGAATAGAATATTCCGAGTTCTAGTTCCATCAAGCTCCTAACATCATTAATTTTCTCCAATTTAATTTAAGTTCATGTCTTAGACCTAGAAGTACCGACGTAAGAAAGAGTGCTGATATATTAAAAATACTATTATCTGATAATTTAAGTTTTTGAGAATAACGATTATTTCGCATAATTTAACAAGGTGGTTTTGGGAGCTACATACTTGGGATGAGCAAGCAGGCGGCGGACGGCTTGGAGAAGACCGACTCGGTTCTCAACATCAAGGAGCCCTCTCTTGGTTGGATGATCGCTTTCCTTTTCCTCGTCAGCTTCATTGGCTTGTTTTCCATCCTGCCCCTGAGGAAGGTACACAGTAATATCCGATTAATGACTTCATTCTCTTAAATTTCATACAGATTGCAACACTTCAATTTGTAGGAATGAACAGAATTTAATCATGTTTCTGCATCAAACCTAATTTAATTTCTCTAACTGAGAAATGACATGGCGTGAGAATTAGTTGCCACATTATCATGTGCTGATGATGTGAGAAAAGCAAACTGATTCAGCAGACACATCTTGCGGAATTAATGTGGCAGCTAAATACGCTTCCATATCAGCCCTCCACTTTAGGGACCCAGGTGAAATTTCAAGCATCTACACACAGCCTCCGACAAGGCTAGACAAACAGCGAGTTAATCAATTCGAAGCTTGCTATGATCTTTATCAAGAACAACAAGATGTGAATACTGAATCAATTCTAAATTTCTTTCCCTCAGATCATGATCATTGGGTACAGGTTAACATACCCAAGTGGCACTGCAACAGCCCATTTGATCAACAGTTTCCACACCCCTCAAGGAGCCCTTCTGGCAAAGTATACTTAAGAGAACTATAATCACCACCTGTTTAGTTATAGTTTACATCCTTTTTTCGTATTTTGACTTTGCGGTTCTTCTTCCAATTCATTCTACTCTCTCCAGGCAACAAATTTCGCTCCTGTTCAAATCCTTCAGCGCCAGCTTCTTATGGTCCTTCTTCCAGTGGTTTTACACAGCAGGAGGAGACTGTGGCTTCACTGCGTTTCCGATGTTTGGGCTCAAAGCTTATAAGAACAGGTATTTAGGATGAGATCCCTTTGTGCTCCTTGTTAAAAACGAAGATAAAATGTATGGATAGTCCCTTAGCTTTCGGCAAATCACAATTGATCCCTGCAAGATTCTTACTTTTGGCAAATCACAATTGATCCCTGCAAGATTCTTACAGATGTTAGAGATTTTGGACAAAAGACGCAACCACAGACGAAAATGAAAGAATTCAAACAAGTTTAGGAACTAACCTGTTTTACAAAAGTATTAGAGACCGAATTTCACGGACTACCCATAAATTTTATCCGAAAATGGAGCATGCTTTCATTTGCTTATGTGTGGACTTTTGTAGAAGAACATGTAATGAATGCATGTATGATTGTTTCTTCTCAGATTTTACTTCGATTTCTCTGCAACCTATGTGGGTGTGGGAATGATTTGCCCTTACCTGATAAACATTTCGCTGCTTCTTGGCTCCATCATCTCTTGGGGGATCCTGTGGCCATACATCAACAGCAAGAAAGGAGAGTGGTATGATGCTGCTCTCCCCAACGACAGTTTGCATGGCCTCACTGGGTACAAGGTAAACTATACATCTGTAATTTACGCAACACAAATTCGTGTCCAACTTGAAAGAAAAAATATATATAAGACTATCTCTCAAGTCTTTTCCACCACAAACTGTTGTGGGAAAACTGTTGTTTGCACTGGATATATCCATACATTCATGCACAACAAATTCATGTCCAAATGGTCCCCACGAATTGCTAAGCTTGGCATCCCATACAGTGCCTTAAATTGCATGAGTGAATGAATCAAAGCTTTACTCGTCATGTATCGAAGCAAATTAGAAGCCCATAAAGGCAGGATTCTGGGGGACACGTAGTAGTACTCCAATTGAGGTACAATGCCTTACTATTTGCAACTTATATCTCTTTTTTACTATTATGCAGGTATTCATATCAATTGCTATGATCCTGGGGGATGGTCTCTTCCAATTTCTCGCTGTTCTCTTCCATACCACCTATGACATGTACACTAAGCGCCGCCAGCGGGACTCCGTCACACCTTTCTCTACTTCTGGAAGCAAGGACGGCTGTTCCCGCTCGTCCTCAGACCCAACCCTCAACTTTGACGATCGCCGCCGCACCAAGGTCTTCATCAAGGATCAAATCCCCAGCTCCACTGCTGCAGTAGGCTACATCCTCCTCGCCATCATCTCCCTTGTGGCCGTCCCTCACATCTTCCCTCAGCTCAAAGCGTACCACATCATTGTTGCCTACACCGTGGCGCCGCTCCTCGCCTTCTGCAACTCGTATGGCTGTGGTCTCACTGATTGGTCCCTCGCTAGCAGCTATGGTAAGCTCGCCATCTTCATCTTTGGCGCATGGGTTGGCAACAGTGGCGGTGGCGTGGTCGCCGGCCTCGCTGCTTGCGGTGTCATGATGGGCATTGTCTCCACCGCCTCCGACCTCATGCAAGACTTCAAAACAGGCTACCTTACCCTTACTTCGCCGCGCTCTATGTTTGTTTCACAAATCATCGGCACTGCCATGGGCTGTGTTATTGGGCCTGTCGTGTTTTGGATCTACTACAAAGCCTACCCGCTGGGAGACCCAAACTCCGGATTCCCAGCTCCATATGCAAAGGTATTGTAATATTCATTCATTGTTTTCAACAGAATCCTGACGGAAGATTAACGAAAGAAGGTTAAGTGATACATATAAAGAAAGTTCTCAGTAGGTTTTGATTATCCAGAAGGGGCATTTTCTTATCTAACTCGCGATATTTTGAGAGAGATTTTCTACATTTTTTGCCTCATAGGAATGATATATGAAAAAAAAAAAATAATCCAAAACTGGTTGAAATTTAACAAAATTTGAGATCGTCATTCGAACTTCGAAAATGGACATAAAACCACCTGAATAATGCAATTTTAAAACCAAAGGTAAACCTCCAGAAGAGGTCGCATTCACCAAAAAATGAATTTTCAAGTATTCCATGTTGTTTCAAAGTTCAAGTGATGATTCAAGTTGGAATTCCTAATTGCACTAAACTTTAAATCGGATTGAAGCTTCTTTTAATGATAACTTATAGCACACTTTGGAATGGACACTAAACTTTAGGAACTTTGACTTTATAATTGGTTTGATGGAATTGTCCAATTTCATTGGTAAAATGAAAACCTTTAAAGTTCAAATTAATTTTAAAATGTGTTATTGTTTATGTAAGGTCCGTACATATTTATCTGTTCTATGTTCAATACTTCTCATCTCTAAGTCACAAGGCTTTATTAGCCTAAGATTCAGTTTCTAATAATTTGATAAGATGTGAAAAAATAGCACTGAAGGCTTAATCTATCAAATTATGCACTCAATAGGTTTACCGTGGCATTGCACTCCTTGGCGTCGAGGGCTTCTCCTCCCTCCCCCGCCATTGCCTCAGTTTCTGCCTTGGCTTCTTCCTCCTAGCCTTTGCCATCAGCGCGGTGAGGGAGGTAGCCAAGTATAAGAACTGGTGGATATACAATTATGTGCCGAGTGCGATGGGGATGGCAGTGCCGTTCTACCTGGGGTCGTACTTCACAATCGACATGTGCGTGGGGAGCCTAATATTGTATGTGTGGGAGTTGGTGGACCAGCGAAGTGCAGCAGTGTTCGCACCTGCAGTTGCGTCGGGGTTGATCTGTGGGGACGGGATATGGTCGCTGCCATCATCCATGCTCGCCCTCGGAAAAGTCCGACCGCCAATTTGCATGAAGTTTCTCTCAAGGGCCGATAATGCGAGGGTGACTGCTTTCCTGAATGGGTGAGAGCTTTCTGTGCAGGGAGTACATAAGAAACATGGTACAGAGATGAATCAATGATGTATTGATAAAGGACATATTGATAAAGGGTTCGATGAGCTAGATGGTAATGATTTTGGTTTGTAATATAGCAACATTAATGTGTTAGGTATCCTGGAGATTTTCTCAAAGTACAATTAATGTGTTAGATTTCAAATTTGATATGTCATGTAGTAAAAGTTAACTCATGAATTGTATTTCGGGGAAATTTCAAATGTTTTCCTGGTGCTCCTGTAAGAAATTTTAGCATCCTCCCCAAGATATCCTCGTTGCAGACCCTAAGTTAATCTAGCACCCGCAGCATATAGCATATTATTTAGCATGGGAGGATTAGTTGTTGAGACAGATAAGGAGTTATTGAACCAAAGTTGTATGCCATCCGGCACTATATGTAAATTACAAGCATTCACTCCTCATTCCTCTTAGTACATGTTCTGTATTACCTTTAATCTCTATCTACATGGTGCATATCTAAGTATAAGCTCCAATGACTGCTCAGCATGCTTTGCAGTTTACGTAACTGCAACTAGTTGAAGTATGTGTATGATATCATTTTCTTCAAAGTGTTGCAGAGACCTCACTGGGTGAGAAGGACAACAGTTTTATAACTAGTGTTGCTAAATTGCATGCCCATTTGGTGATGCTCAGACAAGAGATGAGAATAAAAGATGGTAATTAAGTCCTGAAATAAACACTAACAAAAAACTTCAGCATTGAATACTAGACAAAAATACTTCTAATAGGCATTAACAAGTTAAGCTACTTTGAGTGCATGCACATGAGAGACAGAGAAGAACCAAAACATGCGTGATTTAAAGTGAAGTAAGGGAAAAAAGAAACCTGCAATAAGCATGTGTTTTCCTTCAGAAATTATGCTCGAAGGATTTAGATTCAAGTGACCAACTACCCAATTCCTAGCATCCTGTCTAGTATGAAACACACTTTTGATATCTCCGTGTGTTTACAACAACCCTTCCTACAGAATGCCTTGATCAAAAGATCGAAAACGCAGCCATCAAGAACCAAACCGTGCTTCAACATTTCTTCAATCAACCTTATTGCTTCTCTAATATTTCCACTCCTAACTAACCAATAAGTTAAATGTGCTGCCGGCATCGGCGGGTATCCATTTTCAATTGATCTCACAAAATCAACAGCCTCAAATATCTTCCCATTCCTACAAAGGCAATCGGTTAACGTGCTGTACGTGATGATATCTGGCGCTATTCTCCCAACATCCAATTCGGAGAAGAGAAAGCCGAGTTCATTAACTCTACCCGCGCGGTAGAACTCGTGAATTAAAATGTTGCACGTGACGATGTCAACTACAAAACCTTTACTGCTGAGGATAAACCTAGCCATCCTGAAGTTTCCGGCGCTACAAAGACTAGAAATGAGAATATTAAAAGAATGATTATCAGGTTCTATTCCCTTCTTAAACAGGCCCATGAAAACCTTTAAAACATCGAACCACCTCCCTAATTTACTCAGCTGGCTCATCACAGTATTGTAGCCGACAACATCAACCTCAAAACCCAACTCAGAGCACCTCTCCAACAAAGTCTTACTATTCCAAACATCAATCTCCTGACCAACACAATCTAAAAGAATGTTTAACCCAATAGTGGTAGGTCTCAATCCCTTCTCCAGCATAATATCCAATTGGCGAAAGGCCTCTTCGGTCTTACCGACCTTGCAAAGTCCAGCTATGTAAGTGCTATAAGTAATAGAATCCGGCTCCCAACCATTTATCGCGCTCTCTCCTATAACGCTCTCGACCTCATCGAAGTTCCCGACCTTGCAAAGCCCCTGAATTAAGGTGTTATAAACGACGGTATCCGGCATGCAACCGGTGTTCTTCATCGATTCTAGAAGCTTCTCGGCCTCTTCGATTCTACCCTCCGAGCAATAGAATTGGAGTATAGGAGTATAAGTATGAGCATTCGGTTTACAATTACTTTGGAGCATTTCGTCGAACACCTCCCATGCCTCACCGACTTTGCCGGCGTAACAGAGCCCAGTGATGAGGGTCGAGTAGGCGACGACATCGGGGGGGCACCCGCGCCGCGCCATCCACGTCATCACCCCGTAGGCCGAATCCAACCGTTGGAGGTGGCAAGCGTAGACCTTCACGAGGAGGGTGTACGCCGCCAGGTCGGGCGACACCCCCGAGTCGAGCATTTCCTCGAACACCTTCTCAGCGTCTGCGGCGCGCCCGGCGGCAGCGAGGGCGCGCATGGCGGTGGTGTAGCACTGCACGTTGGGGCCACACGCGGACTCCCGCATGCGGCGGAGGAGGCGGAGGACGCCGTTGACGTCGCCGGAGTCGGCGAGGGCGCACATGAGGCGGTTGTAGTCGTGTTGGTCCAAATCCACGGATTTGGAGGTAGGGCTTCGGAATCGAGCTCCGGCGGAGGAGGAGGAGGAGGAGGAGGAGACGGTGGAGTGGCGGCGGAGGAGGCGGCGGTTGCGGCGGCGTAGGGGAATGGCGCGGTGGAGGAGGAACCCTAGGGTTCGGATGGCCGTGCGAATGGCGGCGGAGAGTGGGGTGGAGATCCATGTGGGCATAGAGCGAGAGCGAAGAGAAAAAGAGAGAGAGAGAGAGAGAGAGAGAGAGAGGGAGGAGAAGGTCTCGTCGAATCCCAAAAGTATCAGAGCTTTTTTTTTTTTTTGTACAAAACAGCCAAACACAATCTTCGACAAACCATCAACCGCCACGTGTCACCAAGCCCAAAACCACACTAAACTCGACCACTCCCTCTTCGTCTCCCTCCTTTTCTCCTCCCCCACAACGGAACGAGTGGACTCCGATAAATACGAGTCGTCTCCCTCCTTTTCTCCTCCCCCACAACGGAACGAGTGGACTCCGATAAATACGAGCACACACACCCACACCCACACCCACACCCACACAATCGTCGTCGTTGTACTCCGCCTCCGCCCATGGCGTCGTCGCCGCTCATCACCCCCA
Source organism: Tillandsia leiboldiana (assembly GCA_029204045.2). NCBI lineage: Eukaryota > Viridiplantae > Streptophyta > Magnoliopsida > Poales > Bromeliaceae > Tillandsia > Tillandsia leiboldiana. The sequence goes on from CM055065.1 coordinate 49,077,534, forward strand.
CCACCACCACCTCCTCCACCTTCCCCCTCCGCCTCTCCCCCTCCCCCTCCCCCTCCGCCCCTCCCCTCGCCTCCCCTCACCGCTTCCCCTCGATCCGTCGCTCGCCTCCGCCTCCCCCGCGGCTCCGGTGGCCGGGCCCAGGCGCCCTCCGAAACCCTAGCCATGCCGAGAGGCTCCCCGTGCGCTGCGCCGCGGCGGCGACGATCGGCCAGGGTGAGTTCGCCGCGGCGGTTTTGGAGTCGGAGCTCCCCGTCCTCGTCGAGTTCGTCGCCGAGTGGTGCGGGCCGTGTCGATTGATCTCCCCCCTCGTCGATTGGGCTTCTCAGGTTCGAATCTCTCCACTAATTTCTTCGTATTTTGGATCAATTTTGTATTCAGTTTAAATTTGAAGCAGTAAATTTCCTTTTTGAAGATAATTGGTTAATTTCTCAATCTTAATTCTAGGGTCTCCTCCTATCAATATGAACAATTTAGGGCTTCATGAGGGTTTGGGGCTGCATCTGCCTCAATAGGTAGAAATGATAGTTTAGATACTACTAAAATGAGTACTTAAACTTTCTAATTGTAAGAAGCAAAATTTTGTAACTGTTGTTGACATCACAAGAAAAAGGAAGCTTTTAGTCTTTTGAATCTATATTAACTAAACACCATTCTCAAGTAGCTTAAAGATTTCACATGGTATTAGAGTAGAATAACCTAAGCGAGAAACTTTTAGGTTCCTATCGATTTACGCCATGTGTTACGCTTGTGGTCAAACACTGCCAATACATTATGAATTGCATAGTTCTGGTGGGTCTGGGGCTTTTCTCTTTTTTGTTTTTATTTATTACGACTCATCTTATCCTGTAGAGCATGTTCTAGCTGTTGGTTTAAAAGGCCAGCATCCTGCTCTATGCCGGGAGACTAGGTTGGGCCAAGTCACGTTCAAAATGACAGGAGGTCGGATTGGGTCGAATTATGTTCGAAGTAGCGTAAGCCTGGTTGGCCCGAGTCAAAATCAAGACCTGTGAACGCTGTGTCTATACGTTTTAAATGAATTGATTGCGTATTTCTAATAACTTGAGCATTTGGAAATTAATGATTAGCATCAACGATCTAACACTAGCATTCACTGACAGCAACATTTCTGCTATGACATGCTCCATACAAGTCAACGGCGATAAGGCATTAAAAGGGGAAGAGTTATTATGATTGAGTTGGTTATGGGACAGCAACAGGAAGAATTTGGGATTCTTTACTGTAACTGATACCCCTGAGAATTCCATAAAAACCCAATATTACAATCTGAATTCAACAATGAGCATGTTCCTTTAATGCCCTTTTTTTGTGGTTTGCGTTTCTAAACTCAGTATGGTCAACTGGTTGCACATGCTGAATTATTTCATTCGGTGATTGAAAATTGCAATGCTGTTATGATTTTCCGTCCAGGTCTGTTTCCAGCTGCATCTATGTCATTACCCTCTTTGTTGAGACATAATTAATATGCATCAGTAGGAAAAACTAGAATAACCACGGTGAAGCCTTATTATCTAACTAGCTTGGATCCGGAGAGTTGTGCCTAATTGGAAGTATAGGTTTCTATTTCAGAACCTCATGGAAGCAATTACGAAGTGTCAGTAACGAAAGACATCGCATCTTACGGAAGCAGCATAGTAAATTGCTTCCCTTTGTAAGATGATTCTAACTCCTAACAAGTATGCTGGGTCATTATATTGTAGGGAATGAAAACCATTCTGATATAAATTCAATACTTGCATTATTTATGAACTTGGGTCACCTGCATGAATTTGCTGAATTTACTTAAACTTCTCCACAAACTTTTAACATCTTCTTTCGCAGAATTGGCCTGTCCTTTCTTTTCTCTGCAGCACTTAACATTTATAAAATTCTTCCCTTTCTCTAATTTTGCCACTCGTGATAATCTTTCATTGCTTATATATGTACAAGTCCTTTTGTATATGTCAAAACCTTTCATATTTGTTTTTGTGTGTGTGTAGTATATAATATCATAAGCTTTACATTCATCCTGCCTGTTTTACAGTTTCAAAGCTTAAACACTACCTATATTTCTGCAAGTAGTCTAATTTGTTTTTAATGACTGCTTTCTTTTTGGGGAATCTCCGGTTAATGACATAATTGCAGCTCTGTGGAAACCTCTGCTGAAATATTAGACTTCATTTTCTACCTTTTATTATTTTATTACAAAATTATATTAACTTTTTATAGTTGAATCCCACCATGTGATTCAAAGTCCCAGCACGCATGAACAAAACAAATACCTTAACAGACATCAGCGACTCCTTAAAATTGTGTTGTGTAGAATGGATGATAGTCGATAGAAGATTCCTGAACTGTTATCTGCATGGTTCTCCTGAACATAATTACAATCTATTAATTGGTAGACCTGCTTCAAAGAAAAAGCGATAGATAGTTTCTAATAGCAGTAGATCTACAAGTACTCACTGTTCTCGGATGTGTCGATATATTCCCAGATTCTTTCCAGATCTTTGGTGGTTCTTCCTCTTAGTTAGTTGTTTCTGGTACCACTTTGCAACGTACATCTCTGAAATTGTATTCCTCGATCTTATAAGGTTAGAAATTTCTCGGTTGTTTATTATGATTTTACACGATTGAAACTTTTGGCATATATCAGGAATACAAGGGCAAACTAAAAGTCGTAAAGATCGACCACGATGCGAATCCCCAACTGATCGAAGAGTACAAGGTCTACGGCTTGCCAACCTTGATGCTCTTCAAAAATGGGAAAGAGGTTCCAGAAAGCCGAAGAGAAGGTGCGATAACTAAAGTAAAGCTGAAAGAGTACTTGGAGGACTTGCTGGAGCCGACTACTGTAGCTTGATCTCTTTGTATTTTTCGTATATCGGTACATCGTCTTTGATGACAAACTCATCTATGTATGGAGAGTTTCGTCGGCGCGCGGTTGCCCAATCCAACTTGTAAGTGACTTTTTTGAGAGCCTGTGTGTTTTTGCACTCCAGTAGTTGTGATGTATATATAATCTCTTTGTAACAGCTATTGTGATACTCCAATGTTTTGTGGTTTCTTTTTGCAGCGATTTTTGAGAAGTATTAGTTAGGGGCAATTTCCTATATACCTCTAAAAATTTTTCTGTTTTCATATTTATCTCTCTTAGAAGGCTAATATTAAAACTACCCTTCTTACGTTCTAACTTCTTTCCAAAATATTCCTGAAGTTAAACTCTGTTAGTGTACCGTTTGGAGCTGTCGTTATCTGTGTGAAATTATTATTTTGTCCTTTCAAATATACCCTTCTATCATAACCAACTTTTCTTATGTATCCTTAAAATGTTTTGGTAGACAGGGGCAAAATAGGTATTTCTAATAGTTTTCAACTCTGATTATTATTTAACTCTAGTTTAACCCTAGTTAACTTAACAAAGGGAAACGGTAGGGATATTTTTAATAACGGTGGAACGTATGAGGGGTATATTGGAAAGAAAAAAATAAGAGGAGTAAATCAGATATTTCTTTAGATTTCAGGGTACAGGCAATTATCCCTATTAGTTATATTAGAAGGTTCTACTGTTTTTTTAAGTGAGTTAACCTGATAATTAATTTAGTAATAATTACGCAGTACTGTTTGAGAAGGTTAAAACTAGGAATCTATACCATATTATGAATTCTCATATTTTTAAGGTGACGTGGCGCATTCTCCATAATTTAGAATATTTTTAATTTTTTTTTTTACAATAATTATTTACTCTCTCTCTCTCAATCTCTCACATTCCCTCAATGTCTTTTCTTCTTCTCTAACATCCGTCCCTTCACCTCCCCATATGCATGCATTGATTAATTTAATAATAATCTCCACCACATACATTATTAAATTATTGTGGTGGTGGTGACGTTTGATGTTTCAAGAAATCATAATTGTCATTTAATAAATTAATTAAGCATGGTGTTAATTTGCATTTTCTTCTTATATGCCATCCGCTTCCCCCAACTCTCTACAACCCTACCTCCTCTTTTTCTTTGTGGAGTTTTTATAGACCCCGTACAAGATGTTTCGGCGGTGTGGTCGTAGCAGTGGTGGAGGCGGTGAACGTGATGGTAGTGGAAACCAAAACGGTGATGGAGGAGCTAGGAACGTAGGCAATGATTGTGGAGATCGATGTGGCGGTGGTAGCAGTGGTAGCAGTGGTTGAATCAAGAGTTGTAGTGGTTGATTTTGGGCTCTGCTGGGATGATCTTGGTGGAGTTTTTCGCGCCCTGTTGTTGACATTGCCCCGCCATAGAACGTGGGAGTGTGCTGTCGTTGTCTTCAAATGCGTCGTCACCTCGAGAGATAAAAATCACCGCCCCTTTCTTTTGATTTTTTGTGAGCGATTCTTTACAGAAACATCATTAAATTTTATTTTTATTTTTTGCCTGAGGAACCTATATCAGATTTTTTTATTTGATGTTGCTGTAAACCCTAATGCAACTTTTTTATTTAATACTTTATTTTATTACTTACTATGTACGTATTTTAATTTTTTGTGAATTTTATTTTATTTTTTTACCGAAATCGTTGGCGATTTATTACAACGATTTATCTTTTGTCTGCTGATGCATTTCTCTAATTTTCCGGTAAATCGTAATTCAACACATAATTCTATTGTTGCTAAAGGGCGAGATCCTGGTGAGTGCCCTAAATTTGTCGTAACATGATTTCATTCCGTGATTTGATATTTATATTATTATAATAAATTTAGTATAAATTTAGCTATAATAATATATGTCCGCTGCATTGCGCGGATCACTACACTAGTACATTATGATGTTCGATACCTCCGTACGCAGAGAATTATGCGTACCTCCTCCTCGCCCTTGGGGTTTTGGCGTGGACGCCCATTCGAATCGGGGTCCGCATAAATTCCCACGTTCTCTTTTATGCGTCACCTTCGTCTCCGCTCACCCCACGATTCCCTCCCCCTCCCCTTTTAACCAAAATAGGCTCTCCCCTTTCCTTCAATTCTCCTCGCCCCTTTCCCCCCCCGCTCCCCCTTCTCTCTCTCTTCTCGAATCCAAAAACCCTACACGAAACGCCAACACGATTCCCCATCCTCGATTCGTCGCCCTCGTGCCATGGCGAGTAGGGTTTGGTGCAGCTCCATTAGAGAGGCCATGTCCAGGAGCTTGAGGTCGAGGGCCGCGGGAGCGGCCCCTGGTGCAAGGCCATTGAGCGCCGCCGCAGGCGGCGGCGGCGGAGGTGGCGGAGCTGGGGCGAGAGCCGCTCCGAAGATCCCGCCTTCGCCCAGGAAGGTATGAGGCTTTTCCCTTCTCTGCGGCATTTCATCGAACAGGTGTCGTGCGTGAAATTCGCTCCTTTTTTTTTTTATTATTTTCTACTATTTTCTATGCTGCATATGTAGAAATTGCTCCTTTTACACTTGTGCTTCGTTGTCGCTTTTTTTTTTTAAGGTTTTTTTTTTTCGTTTAAGATAGTGTATGTTGAACTAAACTAAACGAAGCTAGATTTTTTTATTTTTTTTATTTTTTTTGGTATAGAGATCACTCTAAGTGAGGGAGTGGTACTGTTGTGTGTACTATTAGAAACCAGGTTGTAGGCACTAGCTGGATATGAACAGAGCCTGTTTGTCCCTGCTTCTGCTTTTGCTTCTTTTTTTTTTACAGCAGCAAGCTAAAATCTCGGGCTTCGGCTGTAGTGCAATGCAGAAATAAGATTTTGAGCCTCAAAAGTAGAAGCTTCGTTTCGATGCTTTTATCTTTTTAATATACTGCTTTGCTTCACTCTATTATTCAGACAACACTTTATTAAACAACACTGCACCTATTGGGCCTCAGTGCAAGTATATATGATGTGAATTTAGTCACTAATTGTATCGCCCGCTGGACCAGTTGGTCCTACCCGCAGATGAAGATCATTCCGATGAACTAATCAAACAAAAAACAGAAGTAGAGAGAGTATTCCTTTTTATGTCGGGCTTCTTCTATCCTTGTCCTTATTCGTGATGCGTATGTTGCTTTTTTCCCTTGGGCAACATAGCAGGGCAATTGTCGGTGTACAATCTCTGGTTGTAAGGCAAAAGTTCTGAAAGTAGGTCTTAGCTCTTTAAGTTTAATCTATTCAAGAAAATCTTTTCATTCTTGAATCTTTGAGAAGTTACTACTATATCTATTTTCACTTGTATAATATAATTTTCTGTTTAACTTACTTATAACTTTCATGTAATATAAGTTTTACGGTTACTGAAGTTATATTCAGTATAGAATGTGTAAACAATCTTTGCAAATGTTAATGAAGTCGGTGCGTTAAGATGTTGATGGATTATAACGTTCAAAATCATAAATTTAAAATGATAAGCATGTTATCTCTTCTTTTAGTTGTGTTTTGTTTGAATTCATTGGTTAATTTCCCTGATCTAGTACTTTGTTCTAATTAATTTTTCAGGGAAGGCTTTTAACTGGAGCTATGATTGGCCTTGCTATAGCTGGAGGTGCTTATGTGAGTACTGCAGATGAAGCCACATTTTGGTACATAATAAACATTTCTTAGATTAACCTGCACTTTTTGAAGATCCTTTTTTATTGGGTTTTTATTGTTCCTTGCTGCTAATAATTATCTGAGTCATTAGAGCAGCTATGTGAACACATTTTCAGCAGTTATGACCATGCTGAACAAGCTTCATCGATGGTGTCTTCTAATGTAGACGATTGTAGCCCTTAGCTTGAAATATTTGTCACCTTCACATTGATCTCAATGAACCATAAGATAGAATCTTAAGATGGATAAGGAACAATGAATGCTTTGTTTGCTCTGATACTCTCAGCATTCAACTTTGTTGATATTTGTACATAATTTACAAACACCAGGGAAAGCTAAAACAACATTTCCAGGTAAGCCTATAAGGTCATTAATATAGTTGTTAAGTTACATCTAAGAGAATTTATAATCTTTTAAATCCGTGCATGTTAAGTTACACTTCTATATTGCCATTGTAGAATTTGATGAAATTTTTATTTGGAATTACTTGGTTTTTACCAATTTTTAATTAAAATTTCAATTTAGCTATGAAAATCCGTGGATTAGACAAGTCATATCAATCTATTTTAAGCTTTGCTTATGCATTTACATGGAGTTCAAGAAAGTCGATGGTTCAGTTTGGAGGAAATTTCTTGCTGCTAATCTTTGACCCTTGAGTTCATTGAACTTCTAATCTTCTTGAAGGTTTTTATGCAACTTTATGGGAACTCTCCTCTAGTTTGGACTTCTACGCTTTGATGGAAAAATTGTCTGGAAGTTGCCTTTTGTTTAATTTAAATTCTTTGATTTCAATCTTGCAGCGGATGGTTGTTTAAGGCTACAACGATTGTGAACCCACTATTCGCATTGCTAGATGCAGAGGCGGCTCATCGGTTGGCCGTGTCAGCTGCAGCTCATGGGTTTGTTCCAAGGGAAAAGAGACCCGACCGACCAATACTGAATCTGGAGGTTTGGGGAAGGAAGTTCACAAACCCTATTGGTCTTGCTGCTGGTTTCGATAAAAACGCTGAGGCAGTTGAGGGGCTACTAGGTTTAGGGTTTGGCTTCGTAGAAGTTGGGTCGGTGACTCCCATGCCTCAGGAAGGAAACCCTAAGCCTCGTATTTTTAGATTGCCGAAGGAGGGGTAAGCTGTATGTTGGATCTATTTAGTTTTAGAAATACTAACAAGTGTACTATTTCTCCGAAAATCTGGATTTTCATAATGCACCTCCATGAACTTACGCCTTATTTGATTGCGCTTACTTTTTTTTTCTCCCTAGTGGTATTGAATGTCCCGAGTAATTGCAGATTGTATTCAATTTGTGTCTAGATTTTGTTTAGCAATGAAAAATAGAAATTTAGTATTACTTTTTTGTTTTGTTTTTGTTTTGTTTTTTTTTTTGCCTTTTGGTTTTTTAAAAAGATGGGTTTGCACGCTTATCACCTATAAGAAGAATAGCGAAGTTTATCTGCAGGCACTTTCAGTCACATAAAATTGAGTTTTAAAAAAACGGAAAAATATAAAGTCTGCTATTTGAGGGGTGTAGATGTGAATTCACATTTTAAAGGAGGTGGCCTATGAAAATAAATGATTTTGTAGGTAATGTCCCAATTTCAACCGATTTCAAAGAAGACTTTAATACTTGTTACATTTTTACTGTTCTATTGTGACAAATTCCCCATAATTAACTAAACTTTGAATGTGCTTGCTCTTTCTGGCAGTGCCATAATAAATCGATGTGGGTTCAACAGCGAAGGTATTGTGGTGGTCGCAAAGCGTTTAGGTGCCCAACATGGTAAGAGGAAGATGGAGGAAACTTCAAGCTCTTCAGCTTCCTCCAGTAATGAAGTAAAGCAAGGAGGGAAAGCAGGACCTGGTATTTTGGGAGTCAATCTTGGGAAGAACAAGACAAGCGAAGATGCAACTGCCGACTATGTTCAAGGAGTCCACACTTTATCGCAGTATGCTGATTACTTGGTATTTTTCCTCTGTCATAATTTAGTTGCTTAGAACTACACAACTTATGGTCAGGGCATTTTGATTTTAAATTGTAACTATTTAGTAGATAAATTTGCCGTTTCTGTATTTTGGAGTTTAGTGGTGGTGTTATAGGTTGATGCATGTAGGGGGTGTCAACGAGCTGAACACGAGCGAGCTGGGGTCGGCTCGTGTTCAGCTCGTTTAATAAACGAGCCGAACACGAGCTGGCTCGTTTAAATATCGAGCTGAAAAATTCGGCTTGTGTTTGGCTCGTTTATTAACGAACTGAACACGAGCTGGCTCGCGAACAACAAGTTTGATTTTCATTCCTACTATTAGGTATAAAGTTGAAAGAAAATTTAAAAATTAAAATTTTAATCTAATAACTAAAATTCACAAAAAATTGACAGCCTAAAATCTAAATAGTAAAGTTTATATATATATATATATATATATTCAAGTTATTATCGAGCCGAACACGAGCGAGCTGATCCCAGCTCGTGTTCGGCTCGTTTATTAAACGAGCTGAAAAATTCGGCTCGTGTTCGGCTCGTTTACTAAACGAGCGATTCGATCTCGAGCTCATTTCGAGCCGAACACGAGCTGGCTCGCGAACAGCGAGCTGGATTGCCACCCCTGGATGCATGTAGCACTCCCCTCCGGCGTCAATTTGTTAGATTCTAAGTTGCATTCTTGGTGAACAAGACAATGTCACATTATTTACCTTAATAAACTTTCAAGCCATCCTCTAGTTTGAATTATGATATACAAGATAAATCAGCCTATAGTGTCAGTTGTTTATATGCATAATGTAACTTGTGCAACTGACTACGCTAGACATCGTATTTGAATTTCAGGTCATAAATGTTTCTTCTCCAAACACTCCCGGGCTTCGCAAACTCCAAGGGAGGAAACAATTGAAAGATCTTGTTAAAAGGGTTTGAACTCTTAAAACTTTTTCTATCTGTTCCTGCAGTTTAACCTCGGAATCTTTTATAATTATGTATTTTTAGGAGGTTCTTTTGGGTATTATTCTCAATACATAGGTGCAAGCTGCCCGTGACGAAATGCAATGGGCTGAGGAGGGGCCTCCACCATTGCTCGTAAAGATTGCACCGGACTTGTCTAAACAGGATCTTGATGACATTGCTGTGGTAATTTACTACAGATTAGCTGTTTTTTTTTTTCTTTTTCTTTTTCGGCCATTTTACATGCAGCATGGCCTTACGCTTTCTTTCTTATTCCTCTAGGTCGCTCTTGCTCTCCGATTGGATGGCTTGGTAAGTATTTCTGTCAAGTCGGGGTATTTTACATATATGTCCATGCAAAATCATCATTTACATATATACCATTGAATTTTAATATATGCTCCCCGAAAGTGAAGTTTTGTCGAAAGGTATCATTTTCTCGAGTGAGGGAGTCATCTAATTTAGGTGGCAACTGGAAGTTAATTTTGTATCACTTAAGGTCTTCTTTTACTGAGAATCATTTTTGGTGGTAGAAAGTGTATATCTGGAAGAGAGTAAGCTCTTGAAGGAAGTAGATGAAAATTCAGTTTATGAAGAGAGATATGCAGATAATTTTTTTTGAATTAATTTGACGACTGGAATTGTCTTCTATGTTCAGATTATATCAAACACAACAATTTCGAGGCCAGAGCCTGTAGACAAGCACCCTTTAGCTGCAGAACCTGGTGGTTTAAGCGGAAAGCCACTCTTTGATCTGTCTAGTAATATACTCAAGGAGATGTATATCCTCACTCGGGTATTTTGCGACTTTTCTCTTCATTTAACTGCATATGACTCGAGTTCTCTTTAATTGTCCTTTTAACTATAATTTCTTTGGCACTTACGGGTGATTTTGTTGTGCCATGAACTTGAAATTTTCTTTTTTCCTTTTCGGCACAGGGCAAGATTCCCCTCATAGGCTGTGGTGGTGTGAGCAGGTAATTGATTTTGGATACTCAACAAACAAAAAAATTAAAAAAAAAATCATCTTCTCAAGTTTGTTTAATTTGTGAACAATGCAGTGGTGAAGATGCATACAAGAAGATCCGAGCAGGTGCAACCCTGGTTCAGCTTTATACTGGTTTTGCCTATGGGGGACCTGCACTTATTCCCCAGATAAAGGTCTATATCAATACCGACCCACTTTTCATCCTATAATATAAAAAGTAATTCCAAGTATCCACTTGGCCTGCGCTTTGAATTTTGACTGCAAAGATCGATTACATAATTTCTTTATTTAGATTTCAACAACCGAGAAACATTTCACTGTTTCATCAGTATCTTTATATGATTATTGATGTGGTTATTTATATTTCAAATTCAAAATTAAGCGAATCATGTCCATAAAGTTCTGCTACAGCTTGTGGTGTGATACATTTGAGTCCAACGCCAACTAAACTAGTTCGGATTTTTGAGTTGCGAATCTAGTTTTGGCCATTGTATTTATATGCTTCATAGCCAACTTCTATTTATGGCTTATTTCCGAGTGTTCTCTGACACCTTGTTAGAATCTTCTTAGTTCTGAAACTTCGAGTTACAATTTGACTGACGATGATTTATTTACTTATTTATTCGCTGATTTACTATGTTCAGGCTGAGCTAGCTGGGTGCTTAGAGAGGGATGGCTTTAAATCTGTTCAAGAAGCAGTCGGCGCAGATTGCAGATAAAGCTTTGCAGACTTCCCACAAGGTGTGGATTTCAGACAACTGCCGAAACACTTGGACTTGCTGTCTTTAACTCCAAAATCAATCGCTCTCTCGTGCCGTACATCTAGTTATATCTAAACTACAGTACACATCGGTTTCTAAAGGTGCATTTTTGTTCCTTTTAACGTCGCGCTATTGAAACAACTGCTTATACATATTTTTTCTGTTGCTCTGTCGTCCTAACTCGAAAGGCGGATACGAATTTTTGCTTGATATGTACTACTTTTAGGAATTTTGGGAAGTTGATAGTGGTTTAAAGAGCTTCCAGATGTTTTTTTTTTTTTTTTTTTTTTTTTTTTCTGAAAGTTTTTTCTAGGCTAATAAAAATGTAATTCTCATCGACTTCCCTTCGAGTCTGAAATTTTTGTAATTGGTATTTTCTTTTTCTGCGTTCGCAAGAATTTGTATCGAAAACTTGTAACAAGAGTTCTTTAAGGTGATTGTGAACTCTCCCAGTTTGTTCTTAGTTCTTTGTACTATTCATTTCTTTTCTCTAGAAGCCAAAGATGTGGATGTTATGATCAGATTTGATGAATCTGCGATGTGATGGTAATCTGGGCTACATCTACTGGTCAATGTTTGTAGGTCAACAATAAATTTTCATCTCACTCCTGAAAAAGGGTAGGTGTAGAAATTGCATGTTTGGTCCTCAAACTATGAGAGGAGTGCCATTTTGGTCCTCAAATTTTAACTTTTTATAATTTTTGGCTTTAAACTTTTCCATATGTTGCAATCAATTTTCATAATATAATTTAGCTTACTAAATATTTACGCATTATTAATATAAAAATAATATAATATTTAGTCAATAAAATTAAATTATAAAATTTAATTGTAATAATTCTAAAATTTTGGATTAGAAATTCTGAGTTGTTCGAGGTTTTGGCTTCCGCTGAATAATACACTTAAAAATATAATAAAATATAATTAATTTATTTTCATAAATAATATCACATTAGTAATACTGTAATGATCGATTAGTTAAGATATGATTTTTCCAAAAATAAAATAAAAAATATTTTTATTTGCTTTTGCTTGAACTCTTTATCCAAGAGCGTTAAACAACACTTTTAATCTATAGTAGAAAAGTAATTTATTTATTTTCGTAAATAATATACTTAAGATATAATTTCTCTAAAAAGAAAAAAAAAAAATTATATGCTTTTGCTTGAACTCCTGATCCAAGAACGTGAAACAACACTTATTAGGAAATGTGGGAGTCTATGACCAACTCCCCAAAAAAAAAAAAAAAATATATATATATATATAGAAACTTATTTAAACTATAAATTATTTTGAATCAGCTACAGAAGCTTTCAAAATTATAAATTTACTGTCTAATCGGATTTGTACTTCAACCTCCAAATTTAAACTAATTATTTATTTTAATAAATTTATAATTATAAAAATTATATAAATAATGCTAATTGAACTAGTATTATTTACTGATTTAAATCAAACAAATTGAAAAGTTAAATAGTAAAATCAAAATTTTAAAAATTTGTATAGTGAATCCAAAATGGTTCATAGTTTGTTTAATTTTCATTTAAATATATATATATATATATATATATATATATATATATATATATATATATATATATATAGTCCGGCTACTGTGCTTGTACAAGCACCAACCAATTGGTAGTTGTAAGTTTTCTACCATTAGATCTAATTCTTTGATTAATTCTATCCCTTATATCATATTATTTCACCAACCACCCACTAAACCCAAGAGGTCCACCATCATCTTAACCATACATTCCTACATCCAATGATAAAAAACTCACAAGTACAAATAATTTTGTACTTTTACAAATATAGAAGCTCAATTTTATATATATATATATATATATATATATATATATATATATATATATATATATATATATATATATATAAAAGAGTTAATTTCATACAGCTCCATATAAATATACGAAATGGCATATATATTTCTACAAAGTTCAACTTTTCATATTATTTTTTTTCAAAAATTCTAAATTATTCATATATGTTACTACAATCAATATTCGTTAAAAAAATATAGTTATCCATAGGTAGTTATATATATTTTTTAACCGTTATAATTTTTAAAAAAATATATTTGTAAGGATAAAATTGACATTTTATTTATATTTTGTGAAAAAATAAATAATAAATTAACGGTAACAAACTAGAAAAATATATATGAACAACTTATTTTTTTTAAAAAAAATAAATATAAAAAATTAAACTTTATAGAAATATATTTGCCATTTGATATATTTAAAGAGAACTGTATAAAATTAATTCTTTATATAAATTAAAAAATACTTCTTATAAATTAAAAAATACTTATTTTTTAAAAAAAATTAAATATAAAAAATTAAACTTTATAGAAATATATTTGCTATTTGATATATTTAAAGAGAATGGTATAAAATTAACCCTTTATATAAATTAAAAAACACTTCTTATAAATTTAAAAATATATATTTTTTTTAAAAAAATAAATATAAAAAATTAAATTTTATAGAAATATATTTACTATTTGATATATTTAAAAAGAACGGTATAAAATTAACTCTTTATATAAATTAAAAAATACTTCTTATATATGGGAAATCGAGTGTATATCTTATATTTTATTTATCGTGAGATGAAATGAATTTTAATGTGGGGTTGTACATCGTGGACCCGATTAAATTGGAAAATGTTTCTGGTACACCCGACCCGAACTCCATATAAATTCTCCTGCAGTTCCATTTTCCCGCCAAATCCAACTCCAACCTCCTATGAACCGAAAAAACTGCCACTCTCTCCTGAGCCTCTGCAAAACCCTAGAATCGCTCCAACGCCTCCACGCCCAAGCCCTCGTCCGTGGCCTCCACCCCAACCACCAACCCCTCTCGTGCCGCATCCTCAACGCCTACGCCGCCCTCGCCGCCCCCGCCGCCGCCCGCAACCTGTTCGCCGAAATCCCCTCCCCCGATCTCGTCTCCATCACCAGCCTCATCTCCCTCCACCTCCAATCCAACCAACCCCATCAAGCCCTGTCCTTGTTCTCGCACCTCGTCTCCTTGGGCCCAACCCCCGATGGCTTCGCCGTCGTCGCCGCCCTCGCCGCCTCGGCCCGGATCGGCCACGCCGGCCTCGGTAAATCGGTTCATGGGTTGGTCTACCGGCGCGAATTCGGCTCGGAAACTGTTGTCGGCAACGCGCTGATCGATATGTACTGTAAAATTGGGAAATTTGAGGTTGCCCGGCAAGTGTTCGACGGAATGCGTGTGAGAGATTCGGTTACTTGGAGTAGTTTGCTGCACGGGTGTGCTAAGTGCGTAGGGTTGGATTCTGCATTGAGGTTGTTCGATGAAATGCCGCAGAGAGACGCGGTTTCGTGGACGGTGATGATCACGGGCCACGTGCAGGGGAAGCTGCCCGTGCAAGCGTTGGAACTTTTTAGGATGATGAAATCGGACGGTCACCGTCCTACGCCGATCACGCTCGTTGGTGTTATCTCCGCGTGCGCCGATATCGGTGCGCTAGACCTCGGCCGCGCAATCCACGGCTACGTAAGTAAAGCGAACATCGGCTCCGACCTTACTGTTTATAATGCTCTGATTGATATGTACTCTAAGAGTGGGAATCTCGAGGCTGCGTTCGCCGTCTTCAAAGAGAGCCCGTTCAAGGATGTGTTTACATACACTACGATGATCTCCGGATTTGCGGTTCACGGTGACGGAAATCGAGCTACAGAACTATTCTTCGATATGCGCCGCGCAGGTGTTCGACCAAATGCGGTAACTTTTCTTTCTCTCCTTACTGCTTGTAGCCACGGAGGACTAATCCAAGAAGGTAGAGAATGGTTTGACGTAATGTGCGGAGAATATAACATCAAGCCCCAAATCGAGCATTTTGGTTGTATGGTCGATCTACTAGGGCGAGCGGGGCTTTTAACCGAAGCCGACGATTTGATTAAAACCATGGGAACTGAGCCTGATGCAGTTATATGGAGATCATTACTGAGTGCATGCCTAGTTCACGGAAACGATAAGTTGGCCGAGATCGCAGGAAATGAGGTTCTAAACCGCGAGCCGGGGGATGACGGGGTTTATGCGCTTTTGTGGAACATGTACGCTTCGTCGTATCGATGGGGCGAAGCACTAGAATTGAGGAAGAAGATGCGGAATAGAAAGGTTTTTAAGAAGCCCGGGTGTAGTTGGATCGAAGTAGACGGTTTCGTTCGCGAATTTTTGGCGGACGATGCGATGCATTGCCGTCGAAGAGAAGTGTATTTTGTGTTGGAATGCATGGCCAAGCAATTGAAGAATGATGATGGTGTGTTTTCACTTGATGAAGATGAAAATGTTGTGTTGTAAATAAAGCTAAGCCAATTGATTTGGGAGATTTGAGTGCCATTTTGATTCTTTAATGTCACCTAAAAGTTGTTCTTTCTTTTGATTATTTTTCCCCACTTTTTGGAGAAGGACATTTTCCTCATTCTGAATTGGAAGGAACTAATAATGTTATGGTTGAGATTTAAAAATAATGCAAAAGATATAATTGTGTAATTACTAATTTAAGAAACACATGGAATATAAACAAAACAATGCAAATTTTAGTGTTTAAACTTGAAACTGCAACTGTTCGATAAAATGCCAATATGAGCATTCGGATTTCTGGCATCCAGCAGCAGATCGCACCGCGCCCGCGCCGTTGCCCTCCACAGCTTCAATTTTCCGACCTTCGCCTGCACCGGCACGTCGCCGCGCATGGTACGTTTTCTATTTAACTACCTGATAAAATACCGGAAACTTCCGGAGACGAGCGAATTGTCGTTGTAGAACGCGCTCAAGCGGCTGCCATCGAGGTAGTAGATCCCCATCTTCGCATTCGGGTTATCCGCGGTGATCGTCACAACGAAGCTGGCGCCGAGACGGTGAGGTTACCGTCGACCTTGAATGCCGAGAGTGCGAGGCGGTTGATCGAGTAATTCGGGATCTTGAAGCGGAAAATGAGGTACATAATTCCCAGCGTCAGCAACAAACGTAATAGCGACTGCTGCGAGAATCGTCCATAACATGCATGTAAAACGGGTGCAGCAGCAGAGAACTCTCATTGGATGTGGGGATGGCGCGTGGTGGCTCGTGATTGGCCGGCCAATTTTTCAAGGACACGTAGACCTCCTCGGGCGGCGTACTCGTCGCCGGATAAATTCGGAGGAGGTCCGCCATCCCCGGAGGCACTTTTCGAGTTTTAAGAATCTAAGAGAGGAGACTAGAATTTTATTTGTACCTGGTGAGGGTTTCCAACATGCTGTTGCCTTTTGCCTTTTTTTTATTTATTTTTTTTTTTATTTCTAAAATTTAATACTTGTATCTTATTTTAATTTTTTTTTAGAAATAGTGGACAAATAATTGCTTATTATCCATTGCATAAACCACCCAAAAGATAAAGAATTAATTGCATACGGCTTCCCGTAAACATATTGAATAACAGATATATTATTATAAAGTTTAATTTTTTATATTTATTTTTTCAAAATCTTAAGTTATTCATATATATCCCTCTGATTTATTACCGTTAGTTCATTATTTATTTTTTAACAGACTATATGTGAAATAACAGTTTTGTCCTTTCAAAAATGTACCTTCAAAAATCTCAATTGAAAAGGTAAAAAGATAAATTTACATCACTAACTAACTAAGATTAAGTATTTAACCTATGATTAATTAGATTTTTCTAACATAAATAGACGATAGAAATATATATGATCATTCCAGTCACTTTGATGGAAAAAAAATGTTAGAGAGAGAAAGAGAAAGAGAAAGAGTGAGGAAGGGAAAGGGAAAGTTAGCGACTGTGAGGGTGAGCGGCTGCGGACGGGAGCGGCCGCGCGCGCAGGGAGCTGGAGGCGAGCGACGCGGACAGCGCGGCGGGAGGGGGCTGGCACCCTCCCACTGCGCCCGGGAGTTGGCTTGGTCGGGCAAGCGTGGCTGCCAACTCCCAGGGGCGAGCATCGGCCACGTGCCTCTGAGGCCACCTCCGGACCTGTACCCTGGTCGAAGACACGATGCACGGAATATTCCCCTGTCACCTGTTGACCGTGGACCACGGAAGGTTTCGGGTCGCCGAGGGGACAGGATTCGCTCCCCTGTCCCATCGAATATTGGAGGGCATCACGCAAGGGCTGCCGGGTCTCGTCCGGCTGGGCAGGGGGTAGGGACTTGGCGAGACGGCGCCCGCTCCACCCGCCAACCACCCTCCGTTTCCTGGGCGGATTATCGAGGTGGCCCGCTCTGCACCGGCCCATCGACCTCACGCGGCAAGATTCCCTTGCTCCGTGATTCTCACGCCATCGCGAAGGGACGGGGCGCTAGCTTCGGCGAGAAGCGCCTCTGTTTTCGGAGTGACCAGGGAGCTGCGGTCATCTCCGGTAGGTCTGGAATGATAGGCCCTCTCACCTATAAAGACGCGTTGCTTGAGACCCCACCTCCCCCGAGCTTCATCAAGGCTGCCCCGCGACCAGCTCCGTCCCGCTCTGCGCACGGTGCGAAGAAAAAGTGCTTCAGGTGTTTAGCCCGGGATCATCTGGTCCGCAACTGCCGGGAGCCGGTGCGTTGCGTGCTCTGCCTTCTTCCCGGTCATCGCTCTCGATCGTGTCCCCAGCGCCGGCGCCGATCAACCATGCATAGCGGCTTCCGTCCTGACACCCAGAAGGTCTTCATCCCGCTTTCAGAGGAGTTCCGTCGACGACAGATTCAATGCCGGAACGCGGTTCTGGCGGATGTGATCGGTCCCTCTCAGCTGAGCCACTTTCCCCAGGACTCCATCGCCGAAGACCTAGCCACCAGATTCGGTGGGTTTCCCACTGACTTCATCGTCGCTTCCCACCATGAACGAGAGTACATTATTTTTCTGCCGGATTGGGTCCCGCCCGCCAACCTCGTCGGCGGCTGGCTTATCCGCCTTCAACACTGTAAGTTGCAATGCCACGAGTGGGATCCTTACCGCACCGCCGAGCCCGCCAGGCTTAACTACAAAGCTTGGTTGAAGATCAAACAGCTGCCGTTTGAATGCTGGTCCGCCAGCTGTGTGAGCAACTTGGTGGGTTCCTTCGGCCGCTTCATCCGCGCAGATGACAGCAGCGCCAACATCACCGACATGACTGGTTTCCGCTGCGAGGTGGCCGTGGATGACCTCGCCGACATCCCCTTCTCGCTCTCCATCTCTATGGGGAGCGTGGTGGTTTCGGCTTCTATCAGAATCGAGAGTACGGCCCCCTTCGGGGGAGATGACAGAGGCATTCCCTTCGTGGGGGGGGGGGGGGCCGAGCGAGGGGGGCGACCAGACTGATCCGCAGGGGAGGCGGCTTGCTAGGCGGATCGCAGTCGTCGACCTCAGCGATGACGGTGGCGGGTCCCGGGATGGCCACCGCTCCGGTCGCACCGACTCCTGGGACTCTTCGGAGATTCGGGACAAGCGGCGGCGCCCCGCGGAACCGGAAACGGCGATGGGCTCTGCGACCGCCGCCCGGGAGAGGGACCGGGTGCCGATCGACGGCCTGAGCCCCCGCCTCGGCCCGCCGGTCGGAAACCTCGTGGAGTCCCCGCGTTGCCCAGGGGTCGGGCCTCGTGCCACAGCCGCTCGTCCCTCCGGACTGCCAGGCGCGGGGCGCGAGGTCCCTCGCCCGTTCGAGCTTCCCCTTGGATCGCGTGCTCTACCCGTTTCGGGGTATTTTTCAAAATCCTTTCCTCTTTCGGAAGGAGGAGTGGTTACCTGTCTCGGCTTCTTGGGCGTTGGCCCAGTCTCTGTGATCGCTTTCTCGTTGCACCAGCACCGCCTTGGCCCCCCTCTCAGCGCTCTGCTCTTCTCTGCGTCTGTCTCACCCGACTCTGGGCCCACCCCTTCAGCACTCTCTGGGCTCGCTTGCGGGCCAGCTTCTACTGGTGCTATCGAACCTTCAACCAACTGCCAGGCCCACTACGGGGGGCCCACGGTTCTCTGCACCGGTTTGGACCGTGCTCCCCCTTTCGCTGCGGCTTGGCCCAGCCCGCGGGGCCTTCTGCCTGCCCGCGGGCCTGCTGCGGGCGGCCCGTCGCACTTGGTTCCTTCGGGCTCTCCTTGGCCCACCGACTCCTGCTTGGCCCATTCGGGGGGGCCCTCCTGCATCGACCCTCGCCCGCCCACGCCTGGGGCCTCCATGCCTGTCTCGTCGCTGGAGGCCCAGGGTGACGGGCCACTGAGGGATGTGCCCCTGTTGCTGGCCCCTTCGTTCGCCGCCGCTCTGATGCCCGGGTGGGTTCCGGAGGCCGAAACACTGCAGCTCCAGCGGCTGGCTCACCGGGTGGAGCAGAGCCTCCTCGCCCCGTCGCCGCCGGGCTACCGCCCCGACCCTGGCTGCTTCCCGGCCCCGGTGGTTGGGCTTTCCTACCGGGCCCTGTCGGGGGGGCGACTAGGCAGCGGCGAAGCCATCCCGGCCTGCCTTGGTTCTTCTCCACCGCTCGCCGCCTGCGTCACCTTGCCGGATGCGCTGCCGCGTCTGGGCGGCCTGGGCCCGCCAAGGAGGAGCCCGCGACTAGCGCAGTGCGCCGGTAAGCCTGCGCCGGCGCATGCCATGGCCCAGAAATCGGTGCTCCTCGACCGCCACCTTGCCAGCTTGGGCGTCGCGGGCGCGGCGGGGGGGGAGCTGAGGAGAGTCATCCGCAAGTGCGCCAAGCTTGGCGTCCATTTGACTGAGGGGGACGCCGCTTCACTGCTGGAGCTTGGCGGAGTCGTGCTGTAGGAGTTGGTGGCTTGCCCGGGTGCCCAGCTGTCGGTGTTTTTCTTTTATTTATGGTTAAGGTCTTCTCTTGGAACGTTAGGGGTCTAAATAATGGGACCAAGCGTAGTCTGGTCAAATCGGTCGTCAAGGGTCTTTGTGTGTCTGTACTTTGCTTGCAAGAAACAAAGCTGGGCCTTATCTCTCGCTCCTTCCTGCGCTCTTTTGTGGGGCCGAGTTTTGATCGCTGTCATTTCCTCCCCTCGTCAGGGGCCTCTGGAGGCCTGGCGATCTGTTGGAACTCCAGTTTCTTCACCTGCTCGGAGGTTTTGGAGCGCATCCACTCTCTCACGGTGCGGCTCAGGTGTGAGCGTAGCGGCATCTCCTTCTTCCTCACGAACGTCTATGGGCCTCCCTCCTGGGGCGGGAAGGCCGCCTTCTGTCAAGAATTGTCGGCTCTCAGATCCTCTTGCCCTGGTCCGTGGTGTGTGTGCGGGGATTTCAACCTCACTCGGGCCCCCTCCGAGCGGTTGGGAAACAGCTCTTGCAATCGCCTCACGTCCCTATTCTCAAAGACGATCAACGATCTCGAATTGATTGATTTATCGCTAAACAACCAGAGCTTCACCTGGTCAAACATGCAGCAAAGCCCTGTGCTGGCGAAGCTTGACCGGTTTCTGATATCGACCGACTGGGACGCAGCCTTTCCTTTTTCATCGGCAACGGCGTTACCGCGCGTCACCTCGGATCACTGCCCCATTATTCTCGATACGCAAAGACCTCACAAGCCTCGCGCCTTCAGATTTGAAAAGGTTTGGCTGACGCGGAGTGACTTCATCGGGCTGGTGCCGGTCTGGTGGAACGAAGTCGCACCTAAGCTTGGCCGACAAGGAAGCATCCTAACCTTCAATGCGAAGCTTCGACACTGCCGCAAGCGAATCAAAGAGTGGTGTTCCGTTAGCTACCACAACATCACCAAGACTTCTCGTGCCCTAGCGGAGGACATCCAGAGATTGGACGTCCAGGAAGAGAGCCGTTGTTTGACAAGCAACGAATCTGACCTGAGGAGGGAACTCAGGGACCGGCTAAGGGCAACCATACTCGAGGAAGAGATTCTTTGGAAGGGCAGAGCAAAGCAGCACTGGCTCAAAGAGGGGGACGACAACTCCAAGTTCTTCCATGCTGTGGCCAATGGGAGGCAAAGAGCTAACCGGGTCGGAACCATCCAAGATGAGGGCCGCTGCCTAGTTACTGAAGAGGAGAAGGGCGACTATTTCTTTAGTAAATTCAAGGGTCGATTTGCGCCTGACACCCCCACCCGCACTGCTATCGGAGACTGGCATGACCTCTTCCCCGACAACACAGCACTGAGCTCGGATCAGCTCACTGCGCCGTTCTCACTGGAGGAGATTAAGCTAGCTACCTTCCAGATGAGTGGGGACAAAGCACCGGGCCCCGACGGCTTCAGCATGGCGTTCTACCAAAGGTTCTGGGAGGTGATCAAGGGGGACCTAGCTAAAATCTTCGATGACCTCTACAGCGGGTCCCTAAACACTGGTCCTATCGACTACTGCCATATCTGCCTTATCCCTAAGGCAGAGGGCGCAAGCACTGCCAACGACTTCCGCCCCATCAGCCTTATCAACTGTATACAGAAGATCATCTCTAAGGTCCTGACCAACAGACTTGTCAAAGTGCTCGATAGGATCATTTCCCCCAACCAGTCTGCTTTCATCAAAGGGAGGTACATCCTTGACTCGTTCGTCACCGCAAGTGAGTTGATCTGCTGGGGAAAACGCAAAAATGCCAATTGCGTCGGCGTTAAAGCGGACTTCGAGAAAGCCTTCGATCATGTCAGCTGGGCCTTCCTCAATCATATCCTGCAATGTCTGGGCGCAAACCAGAGGTGGTGTGGCTGGATTGAACAATGCACTACTAACGGCAAAGTCGCCGTCCTGGTCAACGGCACAACAACCAAGTGGTTTAAAATGAAGAGGGGTCTCCGCCAGGGGGACCCGTTATCACCTTTCCTCTATCTACTGGTTGCTGAGGGGCTAGCTCGGATGACCAAGCGTGCTGTTCAAAACGGCCTGCTTCATGGGGTTGGGCCCAGTGGCCAAGCGAAAACCGCGCTCATCCAATTCGCAGACGATACCATCTTCTTCTGCGAGGCGGAGCCCAGGCAAATCCGTAACCTGCGTTTCCTCTGGCAAACCTTCGAGTGGGCTTCCGGATTGAGAATCAACAAGGACAAATCGGAACTGCTGCTTCTGGGCGGTGCTTCTAATAATGGAGAAAGGCTCGCGGCAATCCTGGATTGCAAGTTGGGTACGCTCCCTTTGAAGTACCTCGGCCTACCTCTTAAGCTAGGCCCCGTACCAAAGGACGGCTGGCACCTAATCATTAATAGAATCGAGCGAAAAATAGCTGGGTGGCAATCTAAGTTACTTTCGCAAGGAGGACGGTTAATCTTGGTCAACTCTGTAATCTCGAACCTACCACTTTATTTCTTCTCTGTCTTCAGAGCGCCGACCTGGGCCATCAAGCGTATCGACTCGTTGCGCAGAGCATTCTTCTGGAAAGGGCAAAGCTCCACATCTGGGGGGAGCTGTCTTGTCGACTGGAAAACTGTCTGCAGAAGCAAAAGGGACGGGGGACTTGGGGTCCTGGACCTCGAAAGCATGAACACGGCGCTGCTGGCTAAGTGGTGGTGGAGGTTCTTCACCGTCGATTGGGCACCGTGGGCGCCTCTTGTGAAGAGCCTCTATTACCGCCGCAGAATACCGCTGAACGAAGGCCCCTCATTCAAGGCGCACTCGCTCTGGTGGAAAAGCGTTGTCGGAACAAGGGACCACTTCAAATGCGGGACAACCCGGACGGTATGTGACGGCGAATCGACGGCTTTCTGGTCTGACATCTGGGTTGGGAGCTCTAGCCTGGCGACCCAGTTTCACGGGCTTTACCTTCTGACTCTCAACAAGAATCTGCGGGTGAAAGAATGCCTAGGGCACAACGGTTGGAACTGGGCAATGATTCTAGAGGGTATTCCGCCCGGTCCGCCAGGGTTGGTTGGCGAACTGGATCAGCTCAGATCGGCCCTGCCCGACATCCGCCTGAACAGTAGCAGGGACTTATTCCACTGGCGCTGGGCTACGTCTGGGGACTACACTGTCAAGTCGATGTATCGCTTCCTTCAAGAC
This sequence comes from Tillandsia leiboldiana, assembly GCA_029204045.2. NCBI lineage: Eukaryota > Viridiplantae > Streptophyta > Magnoliopsida > Poales > Bromeliaceae > Tillandsia > Tillandsia leiboldiana. Next base: position 49,100,677 of record CM055065.1, read on the forward strand.
ACTGGCATACCTGACCGCCGCTTCACCAAGCTCTGGAAAACCAAGGCACCTCTGAAAGTCAAAATCTTCATTTGGCTTGTCCTTAGAAAGAAGGTTCTGACGCGGGACACCCTTCTTCGCCGAAATTGGACCGGGCCGTCCGCCTGCGTCATGTGCTTTGGAGGTGAGGAATCTGCGGACCACCTTTTTGCCACTTGCGCCACCGCTCAAGCCCTGCTCGGGGCACTGCTGCCAAACAAACTGGAGGTCCGCAGCTTGTGTGGTGTTGATGCTATGTGGGAAACGCATGCCCGGAAGATCGGTGGCTACGGCAAAAGAGCGCTTATCACGATCGCAGCCACTTGGTGGTTCTGCTGGTTGGAGAGGAACAGAAGGATCTTTGACAACCAGAGCCGCCCCCTCAGCCTCACTCTACGCGACATCAGGCTCTTTCGGTCGTACTGGGCCAGATTCTGCTCTTGAGTTTTTTTTTTTTTTTTTTTTTTTTTTTTTTTTTTTTTTGGTCGGGCCCTCTACCTCGCGGTAGCTGGTCGACCCCCCGTGCTAAATTCATCCCCACGTTGAATGAAGCGGCAGCATGCTGCCTTTCCCTCAAAAAAAAAAAAAGAAATATATATGAATAACGTTGAATTTTTTAAAAGATAAATATGAAAAGTTGAACTTCATATGAATATACTATTCGATATGTTTACATAAAGCCGTATGCAATTAATTCAAAAATAAAATATACCATAGTGATCTCAAAATTAAAATCTAACTTATTAGATATGTTTTATAATACTCAGCAAGTATATATATATATATATATATATATATATATATGTTACCATATTATTAATAGCACTAAGTTATTGGTATTAATAAATTTTGAATGTTACCATATTATTAATAGTACTAAGTTATTGGTATTAATAAATTTTTAATTTTTAAATAAAAGAATGTGCTATCAGAATAATAGTGTCATTCTAAAATTTAGTAGATAGTTAACGAAATAATATAATTTAAAAGATAAAAATAATAAAAGAAATAAATTTAACAATAGAAAATTTAATAGTATCGCATACTCGATGTTATTAACAGTATAGTAGCCAGTCTCATATGAAATAGGCTGGAACATTATAGATAGCAAATGAAACAATATGATTTAAGAGAGATGCTACACATACACCCTATTTTGGGATGTATGATGTATACCCATCTATCCAAGTGTGAGACTTTTTTTACTGATCATTTCGATATGACCAGTAAATTCATTCCATCCTTGGATGGATGAGATGTAAAATATATATCCCTTAGGGGTGTAAAAAAACATTTCCCATGATTTAAGGGCAATTGTGTAACCTCCAAAAGTTGGAAACTATCCAATTATCTATCTTGATCTCCTTTATGGTGGGCAGAAAAAAAGTCAACGAGATGGTAATTTTTTTTTCAATACAAAGTCAAGGGCATGAGCTTAATTAGTTATAGAGTGTTAGTGATGAAACTTTTCAATACAACTTGTAAGTTTTAAATTTGAACAATGAGCTCCACAACAACGCTCTATTTTGTGTTTGATTAGCCTCCTCGAAAAAGTTTGGAAAGTTATTTTTCAAAAATTATTTTTATAAAAAGTAAACTTTTTTATAGTTTGGCAAAAAAATAAATGTTGGAAACAAAAATTAGATTTTTTTTTTTTTGTAAATATTTAGTATATTATTGTTCTGCATTATCAAACTAACAAATATTTTAAACATAGATAATGTCTTATTTGCCCTCCCACATTATAAATGGATTTAAAAATTTTGAGATTATCAGCAAATTATATTGTAAAACTTTACTAAAAATGATTTGGCATATCACATCCTTATACATTGAACAGAGATAAAATCTGGAAATAATGTTACTATGCATCACTGCAGAGGAGCTTCAGGATTGAGAATAATAACCTGCACTTCATTGAAAGCATCACTACAAATAATCTGCAACTTTCAGGAATACAGTGCAGTAAGTTTTCCCCTCAGCTGCAGAAACTGCGCAGATCATAAATTAGCATATTCTCACACTGTCACACTGGCATCTGCCATGAAAAAGCTTCTTCGCAAGATGAAAAACTCACCGGAATTTCGGTCTGAGCTTCTGCTGCAAACGACGCTGCTACAATGCTGGGTTTAGATATATACACTATGATTCTCCGCAGATGCATTGAAAGGAAATTCAATCTGTTTTTCCCGGTTTTAAGACTAAAACAAACAACGCAACTCGGTTACTGCGGTAATCAGGATGCCACTCCGTTTGATCGATGCAGCCAACTAGGAAGTCCTCCATCGCAGCTTCCAAGAAGCACTCGAGCACAACATCTATCAAATGAAAACAAAAAAGAAGAAGAAAAAAGCGGGTTTGATCAAAAGCCCCACACTTGGGCAGAATTGAATTTTTCGGTAAAGCTTTAGAGACTTTACGATTGCGGAGCTCTCCAGCAAGGAAGATTGTTGTGTGGCTCGCAGAAAGCTGTTTTAGGGTAGTCAGTAGATCCTCGACTGCTTCTTCGCTGTAAATTACGTCTGACCCAAGTACTAGAATGCGAAAATGTTCACAAGCACCCAGACAGTAGTTGGTCAGTCCAATGATATATGATATATACACATAAAATGTTTGAAAAAATTCTCTATTTTAACATCGAGATAGAACTGCTTTTGCTAGAAATATAAGAGGAATGATGCTGCAAATCTTTAATTTTTTCATAATGAAGATGAGGATAACATTTGAGCTAAATATCCAAGGTATTAAATTAAAGGGTTAATTGCATACATGTCCTTGCAAATATGTCGAATTGCAATTATATCCCTGCAAAATTCAACTTTTCATATTTATCCCTTCAAAAATCCAAATTTCTTCAAATATGCCCCTCTGGTTAATTCCCGTTTGGAATCTGTTTATTTTTTAACAGATTCGATGTGAAATGACCTTTTTGCCCCCTTACAAATATATCCCTCCAAAAGCAATACCATTATACTTGTTACAAAAATGCCCCTCTCCAAAAATTATAAAATTCTATCATCAAAATAATTCTTTTTTTCCCTTTTTTTTTTTTTTTTTTTTTTTGAGGTATAATATGGAAAGGGTAAATATGTAAATTCAATTTTTAATCTAACCAAGGTTAAGCATTTAACCTAGAGTTAAATCAACTTTTTTAACAGAGATGGACGGTAGGGGCATATTTGAATAACGGTGGATTTTTGAAGGGATAAATATGAAAAGTTGAATTTTGCAGGAATATATTTGCAATTCGACATATTTGCAGGGACATGTATGCAATTAACCCTAAATTAAATTATCAGAATCCAATGAGTATCCCTAGATACTGTGTTTACTGTAATTGGAGGCATAAGCGTATTTTACGTCGATGCCGTAGAATTCTTGTCCATGGAAAGAAAATTACAGAAACAAACTCTTATCTATGATATTCCTTGGTTCCAATTGTTTTTTTAATGAAGCACGTGGCTCATTCATCTCACATACGAAAAGTATCGAACCCTATTAAAATTCTTAGGGGGAGCAAACTTGGTTCCTGTTTGGCCTGGCTTTTCTTTTTGCTGCAGTAAATTAGCGACTAGTGCTTCTTTAAACAACTTTATTCAAACAGCAATCTTGCAGAAGCTCCAACTAGGTCAAACAGTTCATTTGGGAGTTAGGACTCTGGAGTAAGAAGAAGGTAAAAACCAGAATATTACCAAATTCAGGTGGGGGCTCCATCAATTCTGGATCGGGATCATCACCCCATGTGAGCTCGCTTACTGTTGCGGATCCACGGGGATGCCCTTCAACATTGAGTTCCACATTCTTCTTTAAGAGCTTCAGCCGGTCGGGGAGGTCAGTAAGCACAACATCCGCACCCAGAAGAGCTGCAATACATCTACGAGGAAAAGAAAAGGTACGTCTCAAAACTACCATAGATATGACCATTCAAAAGACTCACCAGCAACAGCAATAACAATAATATCGTGCTAAAATCATTAATAGTTAGAACAAATCTTGATTTAGAGTTCAAGGCTATCTTCTTTGTCTTAAACAAAGCTTCTGAGGAAAACGGTTCGAGCGGAGCTGTCTGCAGAAAGTAATAGCTCTCATTCAAATCATCCAGTCAGATTCTCTTTCAAATTAGACCTGCCTTTTGCAGCAGAAACTCATTTCTGCTTCCTGTCCTAGTTAAAAATTCCAAAATATTAAAACAATTTTCGCACGAAATAAAATTAATAGAAAAAAATTTAAATTCTCCATCAAATATAATTTATTCATATCGTTTAAAAAATTACGCTGTTCAAGACTCCAGGGTCGTCAAACGGAAATTCCGTCTGCACCATTGCGTTCAGATCGACGAAACCGATAAAACGACTACTTGGATCACTATTTTGTCTGCTTTGTTGCTTCTCGTGTAAAGAAGCTGTTGCAGATCGCCCGGAAAATTAGTGCCTATTATATGTTAACTAATAGATGAAGCCGATAACTCATAATTTAGCATGTAAATTACTTGTCTAATGCAGGTAAAAAGTGTCTACGGACCATAAGTTATAAATAAAATTAGAGAAAAACAAAAAGGCGCCCCGTACCTGCTTAAACTTTGATCCGATCGATATCGAAACCTAAAGTATTAAAAGTTGAAGTTTACTTCGCCCGATCTCACCGAAAAATTTAAACGTCAGTGCGATTATAAACTTCAAAAAGTGAATTTGCCCTTCATATGATATCGATTGAGTTTAAATTCAATTGCGACCATTGATTGTAGAATTTAACTTTCTAAACTTATGATGGCGAAGCATAATCTGCGCAAACTAAGTACTTTTTTATTTTCCGATATGCTGAACCTCTATCAAACACCTTGTGGGCAAGAACATATACCCAACAAGACCGCATCCCGCGCCGAGCTCCACCGCCCGACGGTCTCGAAGGAGGAGGCTCCCTGAATCGACGGCGTGCTCCAGGAACTTGCCGAGGACGACGCCGCTGTCCCACATCACCGCCCCGGTAACGCCCGGCGCGCTCTACACAAGAACAAATCAACATCCTCGTCACACAGCTTCCTCTAATTCTACTAGTTTTCACCGTAAACCCTAGACAAATACTCACAGCCAAAAAAAAAATCACAAAAAAAAGGAGAAAAGAACAATCTATGACTCTAATCAACAAATTCAAGTAATGAAAATTTTGTATCTTCATAAACTTGCGCTTACGATTCGTTTTCGTTACTTGAAATTAAAACATGGGGTGATTCCACACTAACACTATCTATGTGCTGCAAATTAGGGTTTCATATTCCTCGAGAGGGAGAGAGAGAGAGAGAGGAAACCATGGAGGAGGGGGATTGGAGGATGGAGAGGCGGCGGCCGCAGGCATCTAGGGTTAGGGTTTGGGCGGAGTGGCGGACGAAGGCATTGTGGCGGTGGGTGGTGGGCTGCCGCAGCGCCCACAGGAGGAGGATCTCCTCCGCCGCCGACTCCGCCGCACGCACCGCACCACCGTACGCTCCCATCGCCGCCGCCGCCGCCTCCTCCTCCTCCGCCGCCTCCGTGGCGGCGCCGCCGTGCTCCGCCGCCGCCTCCTCCTCCGCCGCCGCCTCCTCCTCCTCCGCCGCCTCTGTGGCGGCGCCGCCGTGCTCCGCCGCCGCGTCCATCGCTCGCTCGGCTCGGGGGAGCGGCGGCGCCGGAGCGAGCGCGAGAAAACGAAGAGGAGTGGGGTAGGGTTCGAAAACGGTTCAGAACCGGTTTGGGTTTTTTATTTATAATTTTTTTTATTTATTACACTTATTTTTTTAGCGCCATTATTTTTATAATTATAAAAATAAATTGTTTCGCATAAAACTTATAATCTATATATAAATAATAAATAATTTAATAAATAATAAATTATAATATAATAAATAAAAAATAATATAATTATATTTTTATATAATTAAAAAATATAATCTAAAATAAGTAAAAAAGTTTTATACATAATTTATAGTAATACAACAATAATATTATAGAGCAAAAAAAAATATTAATACTCAACTAATTAAATTTCATGTACAAACTAAATAAAAGAAATACTAAAACTTAAATAATCAAATTTTATTATATTTCAAATATGCAAATTAAATAAAAAACAGAATTAAAAGTATTTATATATATATATATATATATATATATATATATATATATATATATATATATATATATATATATATATATATATATAGAGGATTGCTACATATACACCCCGAAGGGGTGTACATCCTACATCTCCATCTCTTTAATGATGGCGATATTTTTTACGGGTCACATCAAGTGACCCTTCATCACATCCCCACTCTTAGATAGGTGGGGGTGTGAGATGTACACCCCTTACGGGTGTACAAGTAGCATTTTCCATATATATATATATATATATATATATATATATATATATATATATATAGAGAGAGAGAGAGAGAGAGAGTATTATTATTTGTATTATTTTATTATATTTTTAACCACTTTCATATTAATTGATTGGCTGAGATCAATTAGGTTATTTTGAATAACTTGAATTTTGATTATATTTTTATTATGTTGAATCAAATAGTAAAAATGATTGTTTACGGTCAAAAATGACTTTTTCTTTCTCCATTTCCACTTAAATAAATAGGTCTAGAAAAATATTTAAAATGCTTCTATAATTAAATTTAGCGGTTTATTTCTGTATTGTTTTCTTCGATAGAACATCAGAACCAACAATCGGCTCTATTAAATATGATCCATGCTATTCAAATTTCTTAAAAATCAAAATTCATATTTTTATTATCATTTTGCTGAGTTGGTTAAGCTTTGTCAAATTTATCTTATATTAATTAGCTATTAAAATTTGTTAAATTTTAAATTATTTAAAAAACTAGATAAATAATATGAAAAACTTAAAGTTTGAAATCTAAAAAAGTTCAAATGCTGTAAATCAAATTTAAGGATGCTGATTATTAATTCAAATGCTCTTTTTGGTGGAAAATGATAAAAATAAATAACCTGGTTTACTTCTAGAAATATGTTAACCTAGCTTTTGATATTACAAATTTAAATAGAATAAAGCGGAACTCATAGGAGAAAAAAATTCCATTGAATTTGTTTAGAAATGAAGCTCTTTGTTTCAATGGAATTGAAGGTCAGTTAGTTTAATTCTATTCCATTTTATTGTTCATATTCTTTCCATATATTTATGTCCACTACAACAAAATTATGCTATAGCGATATTTTTAAGTGTTTCTAAAATCTAATAAAAGTGTCGCTGGTAAAAATACCGACACTTATTATAAATTTTGCTATATGTGCCGTCGCTAAGGTGTATAGCGACACATTTTTGTAATGTGTCCTAAAAATGTAATCCTATAATCTAATTTTGAATATAGATGAAATATAGATATGACACTTATACAAAAGTATCATAAACATGTGTTCCTATAACATAATTTTATTGTAGTAGTACTAATAAAGATATTACAAATAATTTAATCCGGTTAAGCAGGAATTGAAACTACACCTTGGGTTATACATTCATAGAACAATAGTTAATCCACTATTATGTAACTAATAGTGCACTAATTACTATAGATTAATTTTGAATATAGATGAAATATAGATATGACACTTATACAAAAGTATCATAAACATGTGTTCCTATAACATAATTTTATTGTAGTAGTACTAATAAAGATATTACAAATAATTTAATCCGGTTAAGCAGGAATTGAAACTACACCTTGGGTTATACATTCATAGAACAATAGTTAATCCACTATTATGTAACTAATAGTGCACTAATTACTATAGATTAATTTTGAATATAGATGAAATATAGATATGACACTTATACAAAAGTATCATAAACATGTGTTCCTATAACATAATTTTATTATAGTAGTACTAATAAAGATATTACAAATAATTTAATCCGGTTACAACTGCAGGAATTGAAACTACACCTTGGGTTATACATTCATAGAACAATAGTTAATCCACTATTATGCAACTAATAGTGCACTAATTACTATAGATTAATTTTGAATATAGATGAAATATAGATATGACACTTATACAAAAGTATCATAAACATGTGTTCCTATAACATAATTTTATTATAGTAGTACTAATAAAGATATTACAAATAATTTAATCCGGTTACAACTGCAGGAATTGAAACTACACCTTGGGTTATACATTCATAGAACAATAGTTAATCCACTATTATGTAACTAATAGTGCACTAATTACTATAGATTACTTTGATTCAGCATCTGGTTCTTGTCGAGCACCGGAGGGCGCCGGCGTTCCTCGTCAGCGCCTGCACCGCCCTCGGTTTCCCCACCGGGAACCTCTGCTGTCGATTGTAGCCCGGTCGGACCCTTCCGTGGCCCGATTGCCTGAAAAAGGCACCGTTCACGAATGCGTCGTTCACCGACCGCCAGTTCCACGACTCCCCCTCCCCGCTTCCGGCGATCCTCGATGTCACCTGCAATAGCAGTCGATAAGTTCGTTAACTCGATCGGTGCTTGTTTTGAAGCAAAATTCAGAGTTTTTGACATAGTTAGCGATCATCTTTATTATTAACATTTCTATTTAAACAACACTTTAAACATTTATGCACGAAAAAATAACATTCTATTTAAACAACACTTTGAACATTTATGCACGAAAAAGTAACGGTAACCTAACATTTTGCAAACAAAATCAAGTTTTGAAACTTTTATTTTGCAGGAAGGTTAAGCGGAATTCTAATTTGGTTGAAAAAATTTAAATTTGATTTGGTTACTCAATCTTTAAAATTAAAATATCATGGAATAATTCAAAATCAAGTAGATTAAAGATTGGATAGTAAATTTAAATATATATATATAAAAAATCGATAGTTAATTTAAAATAGCCTATAATTATGATAAATTCGACACAACATTTTAATCTTAAAATTTAATTTTCTTGCTGTAGCAAGAAGCTACTACAACATGGCTTTTGAAAAAACTCTACCTAAATAGCATTTTAGTAAAATCCTCCAAAAATTGATCAAAACAGTTTTTTTTTTTTTTTTTAATTAATTAATATCAAACAAGAGGGGCCTTTACCTTTTTGTTGCTGGAGTTTGGTGCAACGAAGAGATTGGCTTGGCTTTTGACACGTGGGCCCATGCTCCCACCAATGGCGTAGTTCCCCCACCCATCATACAAGTTATTCACCACATGGGCATATCCATGCCTTATCCTGAGAAAGTTTTTGATGCAAATTTTTAATACTGTGTTTAATTACACGACAGATTTATTAAATATGATCACTGTTCGCTCACCTGGGCATGCGCTGGTTGCAGTTGGGCCCGAAGCGGTTGAAGGCGACGGTGACGCGCATGCGGCGGTCGGCGAAGTAGCCGTCGTCGTGGCCGAGGAGCATGACCTTGTCATGGTCCCGGAACCAGTTGTTGGACACCGTCACCGCCGTTGAGCCGCGCGACACGTCGACGAGCCCGTCCTGCGACGCGTACAGCGTGTTGTGGTCCACCCACACCCGCTGCGACCCCACCAGCCGTATCGCGTCGCCGTCCCCCGCCGACGATCGAATGTCGTGGAATTGGAGCCCGTGGATGATCACGTCGCTTACCTGAGCGAAATACATACAGAGTTAGCTAGGTCTTATTTGGATACATGAATATTTAGAAGATGAGAAGTATGATTTACACACTACAACAAAATTAGGTTATAGGGACACATGTTTGTGACATTTTTATATAAGTGTCCTATCTATATTCCATCTATATCCAAAATTAGATTATAGAGACATATTTTTAGGACGCATTACAAAAATATGTCGCTATACACTCTAGCGACGGCATATATAGCAACACTTACAATAAGTGTCGGTATTTTTGTCAGTGACATTTTTTTTAAATTTTAGAAACACTTAAAAGTATCGTTATAGTCTAATTTTGTTGTAGTGACACTACCTGATAAAGTAAGAATCCTTCGCCATAGGCGATTTGGACGTCGACGCCGCGACCGTCGACGGTGGTGAAGCTCTTGACGAGGAGCGGTTGCTGGAGCTTGATCTGCATGTCGTGTGCGAAAGTGATCCACACCTTGCCAGGGAGCGCGGTGGCCCCGTACCGGAGAGTGCCAGGCCGTGGCCGGACCGGGTCGTCGCCCGGGTCGGTCACGGTGTACCATGTGAGACCCTTCCCCGTGTTTCTTCGCATTTTGCCCGCGAAGCCCACCGAGCACACGGCTAGCCGGTCCCGGTTAGCGGCCCAGTTAGGGTTTCGGCGCCAGCACTGGTCAATTATGTTCATCGACTGCGCAGCAGTGCAAAAGCCCGCGAGGATAGAGAAGAGGAAGAGGAGGGAGAGAGTTAGCTCACAAGAACCCATGTTTTTTATTATTTTTTTGGGTTTTTGAAGTAGTAATGAGGAGAGATTTGAAATTGGGGGGTGGCGTTGGATCATTTTTATAGGGTGGGTTAGTATAAGTGTTTGTTGAGATGGGGAGTTGGGAATTGAGAGAGGTTGTGGTGCATGGGCTTTTGCTTGAAATAGTGTGAGGGTTTGGTATGGGAAATTTTTAGTAGTTATGAAATGTGGGGTTTAGGGAGAGAGAGAGAGAGAGTTAATTAGAAGCTGCTCTTTGTAAACTAAAAGCAGTTCCTAATGTTGTTGTTTTTTTGTTTGCTTGTATTTTTTTTTCTTTATTTATTTATTTATTTATTTTTGATGAATAGGCTCATAATTAAGCAATTACAACTCAAAAAAGGATCCTTAATTCTAGAGCTTTTTTTAGCCATTTCTAAAGTAAACTGGACAGATCGAAGGGTAAAGATAAAAGGTAGATTATTATTATTTATAAATAAGGGATAATTACCTGTGTACTCCTGAAATATGAAGAAATATCTGATTTACCCCTTTTATTTTTTTCTTTTCAATATACCCTTCATACGTTCCACCGTTATTAAAAATACCATTACCGTTTTCCTTTGTTAAGTTAACTAGGATTAAACTAGAGTTAAATAATAATCGGAGTTGAAAACTATAAGATATACCTATTTTGTCCGGATTTAGGGTTTAGGGTTTAGGATTTAAGATTTTTTAGAGTTTTAGGGTTTAGGGTTTAGGGTTTTAGGGTTTAGGGTTTAGAGTTTTTTAGGGTTCTAGGGTTTAGGGTTTAGGGTTTTAGGGTTTAGAGTTTAGAATTTTTTAGGATTTTAGGGTTTAGGGTTTAGGGTTTTAGGGTTTAGGGTTTAGGGGTTTAGGGTTTTAGGGTTTTAGAATTTAGGATATATTTGAAAGGACAAAATAGTATTTACACACAGATAACGGCAGTTCCAAACGGTACACTAACAGAGTTTAACTTCAGGAATATTTTGGAAAGAAGTTGGAACGTAAGAAGGATAGTTTTAATATTAGCCTTCTAAGAGGGATAAATCTGAAAACAGAAAAATTTTTAGGGGTATGTAAAAAATTGCCCCTATAAATAATTTGATTCCTTTTGTACGTAACATGGTTTTGTGGCTTGCTAAAGATGTCAAAATATAATGGAGATCAAACTAAGATGGATTAGGGTCTAATTGTGTTTTATTTAATGTTTCAACCTTATAAAGTAGGTCTAATTTAGCTCTTTTTGCCTATTTAAGTTCTATTTTGAGTTAAAAAAAAATTATACAGGCATATCTCGAAAAAGTAGGATAAAAAAATATTCTATATATTTTTACAGATAATATAATATTATATTTATCACAACAAGTTTATTATAATATTATTTCTATAATTTTATAGAAAAACCGAAAAATATATTCTTATATATATATTTTACCGCCCTTTGTTTTGTCTAAGTAACAATGTTAGATTTTATTTAGGATTGTCGAAAAATTACTTTAAATTTTATGTATAATATCATGATGGTCATCTTTTATTGGAGGTAAAAATATATATAATTTATTTTAACTATTATCTATTTTAATCTGAGTCTCACAGTTTTATAAAAACTTCAATTTTACTAATTATTTTTTAAATTTATTTAATTTGAGCACATTAGTGACTTTTAATTTTAAATTTTGAGTATGTTATTTATTTTTACTAGTTTAATCAGTATATTTTATACAATTTATGTAATTATAAATTTATTAAAATAATTAATTAGTTTATATATATATTGTATATGGAGATCTATCAAATTATTTAAATTAAATAAATTATAATATTATACAGTAAAATTAAAATTTTGAAATATTATATTATAAAATTAAAATATATAGCTCGAAAAATTATATATATATATATATATATATATATATGTTTTCTTTATTAAATGTTTGGAGTTGGTCACGACCTTTTATTAATTAATATTTTTATGCAACTATGCAAGGGTAGATATAGAAATATATTCTAAGTTTAGTAATAAAATGTTTGAGTAAATATATAAAATGCGTGTAGTTGACAAGATCCAATACGATTTAAACAACATTTAATCCAAGATTCAAACAAAGATATTTGAATTTATTCATTCCCAAATAACTTTTTTTTAAGCCACACAATTTAAGAAACAGCAACATATCATCAATTCTACATGATCTTCTCCTCCTTTTACTAAATTAAAATTTGTATTTATATATCATCAGTATATTAATTATATGTAATTAACTTCTAAATCAAACCATTTTATTCACCAAAAATACTCCATGCATGCATGCAATTCTCATGCACGTACGTATACGTGCATGCATGCAACTCCCTCACCTCCGGCAAACCACGGCGTATCCGCCGCCGGATTTACCGGTGCAGTCGAGCACTGACTTAGACACCCCGACAAGCCCGGCGACGGCCGCGGTGGGCGCGGGGGAGAAAGCGCAGCTGCGGCAGTCGGCGGCGAGGAGCCCCGACGTCGCGTACCGGTCCTCCCCGCCCATCACCGGCATCGGCACCCCGCGCTTCACGGGGCTCTCGAACCCCGGCCGATACGTCTGCCCCAACACCCCTTCGACGCTCTCCGATAGCCCGAAGAATTTGAACTGCACCGCCAGATGCGCGAAGCAGTCGTCGCCGGGCACGCCGTACCGGTGCACGGCGTTGTCCTCCTTCGTGATCGGCACCGCCGAAGCCTTTATCTCGAACACGCTCGCCAGCGTGACGATGACGTTGTTGACGGCGCCGCTCCGCTCGACGAAGAGGGCGGAGGAGGGGGAGGGGGAGGGGGACCAGGAGGAGAGGTGGCCGACGTCGAGCGGAACGGGGCGGCCGTCGAAGGAGAGAGAGAGGTGGTCGGCGTGGGGGTCCCAAAAGGCGGCGGGGGTTGCGGAGAGGGTGAGGGAGTGGGGGCCGAAGCGGAGGCCGAGGGACTGAATCCAGGTGAAGTCACGGCGGCGGCCGGCGGGGCGGAGGCCGATGAAGCCGGCGTTGATCTGGAGGTTCCGGTCGGAGACGAGCGCGAAGTGGCCGCCGGCCTTGCCGTGGAAGTAGAACATCACGCCGTCGCCGCCCACGAACCGCGGGTCGTAGCAACTGGCCCCGTTGCCGTCGCAGTTCGGCTTCCGCCCTACATATAGTATAACATACTCAAATTTACTATTCTGATATCATAAAATAGTTTGTTTATGCGTCCTACACTTTACTTGATCTGAACATGTAATATTTATATATATATATATATATACTTACGGCGGCAAATGCCGTCCTCGCATTTCGGGTCGTTGCAGTCGACGAAGCAGCCCTTGGCCGTGGGATCCGCAGGCTTGAACTGCGGGCACTCCTCTGGGCATGTCAGCGTCTTTCCGAAGCACCGCGTCGAGTTGTCGTTGCACGTCTCCGTCTCCGGGGGAAACACCTTCCCCTTCACCCGGAACGGCGGTGGCGGAGCCGGACCAGGCGGCGGCGGTGGCGACTGGTTCCCGTAGAGGTCACCATGGGCGAGGGGCACACCCACGAGAAGAAGGGCAAGGAGTAGAAAAATAATTTGGACAATATTCATGGTAAATTATTTACGCCGTGCATATATTTAGAAGACTGACTACATATTTATAGATGGTTTTGGAGTTGTAACATAAATTGTTTTGAATAATTTTGAGGGAGATTATTATAGAGATGAGTGAGATTTAGATGAAGCATGTGGAGGGATCTATATATGTACAAAAGAAAAATTAATTTTTAAATAACATGGCATATATATATTTGAGCTAGTTAATTTAAAGTTCCTTAGCTGCTGCTTCGATAAGCATTAAATGAAACTCTCGTATATATCATTTAATTAATAAGATATTTTTTTTACTTTTATATTTTGTTGGTACACTTGATATAATTTATTTGATTAATTACCATCAACCATAAGATCATTCAATTTATTATTAATTTTTTTTATTTCCTTTTTTTAATATTTTTTTTTGTTGAAGAGAAGCTTTAGCTCAATGAAAATGCTGGACTAGCTCTCATTAATTATTTTTCACCAGAAAAAATTATTCTTCCTAATACTTAATTAATTCCTTTAACGTTAATTAAACTTAAATTATTGATAGTACTTAATGATTAATATGGGGATTAGGGTCAATATAATTTGACCCCCAATACTCGCCTCCTCGATCTGGGTCAATATAATAGTAATATATTAGTTAATTAAGAGGTCGATCTATATATAAATTAATTAATGAGATATGTCCACAATACTAATTAAAAGTGTGAAAAAAAAATAAATTTTTTTTTCATATTTGATGGAAAATTAGGATGCTCATTTTTTAAATTATTTTTTAAAAAACAAAAACATTAATTCTTTATAAGATATAAAAAAATATTTTTTTAAAACCAAATAGCTAGTCAGAAAACTAAAAAAACGTGTTCTTATAAATACCTTTTTTAAAAATATTTTTTTATATACTTTTTTTGAAAAACCAAATAACCCTTAAATTTATTTTCTTTAAAAAATAAATAAAACGGATTGTATATATATATATATATATATATATATATATATATATATATATATATATATATATATATATATATATATATATATATTTATATATATATATAAAAAAATAAATTTATTAGTTAGTAATGGTTTTTCAATTATCAATATTTTTTTATATATATTTTTTGCACTTGTCGGTAGTAGTGAAAGTCAAAAATTACTTAGTAATCCAGCTATTAAATATTACTTATAATAATGACCTCAATTAATTAATTAGGAGGAGCCCAGTAAACAAGAATTAATTAATAAGCTTTTCCTTTGCCCAGTAAATTGTAGGATCGTTGGCGCTAACCATTAATTCCAAAAGCTCGAGCTGTTAGAAATATGCAACCAATTCACTTAAAGTGTACAGACACAGCGCCCACGGGTTTCGACCGGACTCAACCCACCTGGACGTTGGGTCTATTGTTGGGCCTCTTGCCGTTAGGTCTATTGTGGACCGCAGCCCTACTCAACTTACTGGGCTCACCCAACTCAACTTATTAGTCTCCTGGGCCTATTATCACGGGCAGGAGTTGGACCTATTTTTAATCCATAAATAAATAGCCAACAATCCCCCCCAACACCTGCACTGTGTGGGAATCGAACCCGTGCCAATGGCTCTGATACCACAAATATAAAACCATTTTGAATTCATACCAAACTTATAAAAAATTATTTATACCATATTTCAAACTTTTTGAAAATATACCATAATAAAATCACATTTGAATTTATACCATATATCAAACTTCTTTCATACCATATTAAAAATAATAACTAATTTTAGCTTAAGCTCAAATCAAACCCATGTGATGGATTTGTCAGGATGATTCGGTTGACCGGCTCAAATCCGATAAAATTGCAAAGAAATCCTTCAAAGCATTGTTGTGGCACTTGTATCTAATTTGGTACAATTTGATCTTGTCTGGACCATTTGACAATTGAATTGATAATTTATCTTTGATCAAATCCGGTTCGGCTTACGTCATTTCAAATCCAATTAAAACCTGAAAATACTAAATGTAAATCTAAAAATTATTTGTTATCATCAAAATTATTATTCGAAAAATATCCAACAATCTCCCCCTTTTTGATGATGACAAATAATTTGAAAAGGTGATAAAAAATAAATAAACTCCCCCTCAAAATAAGCCCAATAATAAAAAAAAATATTCAAAAAGAAATAACTGAGGTAACCTTTTCTTCTCCCTCTATTTGGAATCATTCAAAAAAAAATTAAAAATGAGAAGAGAAGAAAAAAAAAAAAAAAAAAAAAATTACAAGAAAATCATATAATTTAGAGAACGAATAAAAAAAATCCAACATAAACAAGAATAAATATCTGGAAGTCAAAATAAATTACTTATTTCTTATGAAAATTTCTAGTATATATGACTGTAAGTACATGCAAAATATGATTTTTTTTATTTCTTTAAAATTTTTATTATTTATAAACAAATAATTTATTTTATTAATTTGAAAAAAAATAATATATATATCTTATCAAATGTTGGTAAGACCCAGTACACCATTTAAAGTAGCAGTCTAAGATTATCAAACAATTGACTCTGATCCTATTTGTTAGTCTAAGAATGTAACATATACATTTAATAAAACTTAATCGATCTAAAAGATTAAATTTACAGAATTTGTGCCTACTAGTTAATTAGTATGTATTGATCTTCTGTATATATACTCCTTTATTAGATATTCCATGCGGGATTATTCGCATTTGAATTCTTAACAATAAGCATAGATTTATGGAAAATGCTATGTGTACATCCGTAAGGGGTGTACATCTCACATCCCCACCCATCTAAGGGTGGGGGTGTGATGATGGGTCACTTGATGTGACCCGTAAAAAATATCGTCATCATTAAAATGGTGAAGTGTATGATGTACACCCCTTCGGGGTGTACATGTAGCATTGCTCTAGATTTATATTGTATGTTAGTATTTTAATTTTAGTAAAGAGCTACCCAAGAAAACGTGGCTAGCTGGTTCTTAGTCATACAATTTGGTTACAAAATTGTATAATGAGCTTGTAAGAAAGTAAGTATTATATATATATATATATATATATATATATATATATATATATATATATATAGTGTAGGGCTAGTATACTCTTATGAGTATAAAACTCTTTGTACTCATAACTTTTTCACTCTTGGATGAAGAAATATGTGGTTAGGATGAAACTCTTTGTACTCATAACTTTTTCACTCTTGGATGAAGAAATATGTGGTTAGGATGATAGTGGTCTCCCTAGGATTTACTAGGTTGTTGGAAAAATAATAAAAATCTTAAGAACTACTATAATCCTAACCGCGTATTCCTTCATCCAATCGATGAAAACTTATGAGTATAAAAAAATTTTACTCATAAGAATATAGTAGCCGGACTCTATATATATATATATATATATATATATATATATATATATATATATATATATATATATATATATATATATATATATATATATATATAACTAGGTTGGAATACTATCGATAGCATCAAGTCAATGGTACTATCAATTTTTTAGCCCCTCGATTAAGAAATGTGCTGTCAGAATGATAGTGGTCCCCTAGAGATTAGTGGGTGGTTTATTGAATAGTAAAAATTTTAGGAGATCACTATAATCCCAACTGCACATTCTTGGTGCTTGTAAATTTTCTACCGTTAAATCTATTTTTTTGACTAATTTCATCTCTTAGTTCATTCTATTAATAGTACCAAGTTATTTGTGCTATCAAGTTTTCTACCATTAGATCAACCCCTTTGATCATTTTCACCTATTAGATTTTACTATTTTTCCAACCACCTATTATATAAACCCAATGGGCCCACTATCATCTCAAACACACATCTTTTAATTCAAGGGTCAAAAACTTAATAGCACCAATTACTTGGTACTATTAATAGTATTTTAGCCTAGCGCTCTCTCTCTCTCTCTCTCTCTCTCTCTCTCTCTCTCTCTCTCTCTCTCTCTCTATATATATATATATATATATATATATATATATATATATGCTTCTATACTTTTAAAAATACTAAGTCATTGGTGCTTCTAGGTTTTTAGCCCTTGAATGAAAAGAGTGTGTGGTTAGAATGATAGTGAGCCCCTTGGATTAAGTGAGTGGTTGGTGAAATAGAATGATCTAAGAGATGCAATTAATCAAAGAAATAGATCTAACGGTAGAAAACTTACAAGCACCAATTGCTTGGTGCTTATACAAGTATAGTAGCCGGACTATATATATATATATATATATATATATATATATATATATATATATATATATATATATATATATATATATATATATATATGTATATAGTAGATCTTATATATATACTTTCAAAAGTATAAGCTCATTCATACTCTTGTAAAGCTTTTACCATAGAATTTATATTGAGATCCGTGCTATTGTAAAGGCATTTAAAAATAGAGGAAAAAAAAGTACAATTAAATGAGTTTGTACTTTTAAAAATATATAAGCTCTATTATATATATATATATATATATATATATATATATATATATATATATATATATATATATATGCTATTAATAGTACCAAGTCATTGGTGCTATTAGGTTTTTGACCCTTAGATTAAGAGATGTGTGGTTGGAATGATAGTGGATCCTAGGGTTTAGTGGGTGGTTGGGGAAATAGTATGATCTAAGAGGTAGAAATGATCAAAGTAGTAGATATAACGGCAGAAAATTTGGTAGCACCAAGTGCTTGGTGCTATTGATAGCATAGTAGCTGGACTCTCTCTCTCTCTCTCTCTCTCTATATATATATATATATATATATATATATATATATATATATATATATATATATATATATATATATATATATATATATATATAGAGAGAGAGAGAGAGAGAGAGAGAGAGGTTGGAATATTATCAGTAGCAAATGGACTCCGTTGCCACCTATTTATTTTCGATAATGAAGTTTTCAAAACAACGATCAGCACCGTTAAGTATGATCTAGGTCATTTAAATTATCTGAATATTAAATTTCATACTTTTTAATATTCTTTTCTTATCCATCAAGTGGGCACAAAAATAAAAGACTGAAAATAAATATTCTTCAAAAAATGATGATAGAAATCTTATAATTAAGATCGAAAGTATAGATGTTGTTTTAAATAATTTAAAATTTTTTTTAATCAAAATTTAATTAATTTTGATTTTTCTATAATGTTAAATAAGTAAACGATTCATATCTATCATTAAAATTATAAATTTTGTAATTTTTTAATCACTAGGTAAATGATGTCGCAAAATTTGAAATTTGATTCCTTAATATTTTCAGTAATTTAGATCATATACAACGATGTCGATCGTCGATTTGAAAGCTCTATCGTCGAAAATTAATAGATGACAAACGAAATCGTTTACTACTTATAGCATGTCTAGAGCTCTCTCTCTCTCTCTCTCTCTCTCTCTCTCTCTCTCTCTATATATATATATATATATATATATATATATATATATATATATATATATATATATATATATATATATAGAGTTGGGCTGGAATGCTATTGATAGCACCAACCTAACTTTGCCATTCATTTTGTAGTCATTGGATCGCATTGAGATCCGTGTAGGCTCTTTAATGAAAAAAAGAGAAAAAAAAAAGTAAAAAAAAAAAAAGTAAAAAGTAAATTTTTTTTTTTTTTAATTAAAGGGCTTGCACGAATCTGAATGCAATCCAATGGCTACAAAATGAGTGACAAAGTTGGGTTGGTGCTATCAATAGCATTCCAGCCCAACTATATATATATATATAGAAGTGTTAGGTGTACATCCCAAATGGGGTGTACATCCTACACCCACCCCATCTTGGGGTGGGTATTCATCCACTCATCACATCATGTGACGAGTGGAATTCACCCACCCCTAGGATGGGGCGGGTGTAAGATGTACACCCCATTTGGGGTGTACATCTAGCATTTTCCATATATATATATAGAAAAATACTAGATGTACATCCCAAATGGGGTGTACATCTTACACCCATCCCATCCTAGGGGTGGGTGAATTCCACTCGTAACTCGTATATTATAAAAAAAATATAATACAACAACTCCTGTGAGAATGAGAGAGAGTGAGATAGTTTAATTAACTAATTAGTGAATTGGTGACTGTGGTAATGTAATTTAATTAATTAATTTTATGATTACATTAATCAATGGCATGTGATGATCACGTGGTGACAGGAAACAGCCGTGGCGTAAACGCTAAAGAGTTGACCTGTTTCACGCAGGGGTCTATTAAGGATTGCTTGTATTTTGTGAAACAAATTAAAACTAATTATTTATTAATTAATTACTTATTAAAGTATTTAGAGATTACACCTCTCGATAAATTTGCATGTGGAGTGTCTCCCACTTCGTACTATGAACATCTTAAGCTCTCCGTTTGACTTTACGTAGAAATTAAATGCGTTATGTGAAGTTGTAGCTAGGGAAAAATATATTTTATTTATATTTATAAAAAATATCATATTATATATATATAATTTTAATTGTTCAGTTGGAAATGGAAGAAATTATGAAGTATATCTTTCTATGCTTTTACTTGGCTTCTTAATTTTGACACGTACATAACACATCTGCAGGATTTATTTATCATTATTTAGTTTGAGGTTGCGGAGTCCAAAACATTATTATTGAACCGAAAAATTGCGCTGATCCTAAAATAGATTCTGGAATGATCCCGAAGTTGACCCTCTAGAGTGCATCGTGTGCTAAAAACAAGCGATAAGACCGAGAAGGAATTCACTCGGACCGAGAAAAGACCGAGAAGGAATTCACTCGGACCGAGAAGGAATTCACTCGGCCGAATTCTTCTCAATCAAACATGATATGAAGTTTGGTCAAGAAGAGCCGGACTGTTTACCGTACGATGACTTGAGAAATTTTCAAGGAATCGAGTCGGCTCAAACGCACCGAATTACTTTGTATTTTTCAAGACGAAAAGAGTTACATGATTAAAACTACTCCTAAACAAGCAGTATAGAAAGTGGTAAAGAAAAACTGTAAATTAATCTAATCTAGAAAAGCTGTAAATGTAGAAATCAAAGGTATTGAAAAGCGGGGTGGTCGCTGGCTTACGCGATTGTAGAACTCTTTTTACATAAAAAAGTTCGTTTATTTATACACGTACGAAACTCTCTTTAGACTAATCGCCGCTTTAGGTAACAAAGTATAGCTCTTTGAAAAATTGTTTAGAATAATGACATTTTTTTTGAAAAATAGTTGCGTATTTTTCGGCCACTTTTCTTCCAAATTTTTTTCGAATAAATATATAGGGACGCCTTCTCGTCCATATTCATCTCCGAATATTGCGCGTCATAGCGTGACTCTCAGTAATCGTTGATACGAGATTCTTTTCACCCAATTTGCGTTGATTGCGGGATTTACGTCCTACAATTTTGCGTTATTCATTTTCGTATCTATCCCTTCTAAGTTTCGGCTCATATCTTTATTCGGCTGATATAATCAAAGATCGATACTTTTTATTTTATTTTATTATTACTCGACTAAAAGAATCGATGACCAATCTTTCATTTGGACAACCGATTCTAAGTGCTTTTTTATCGGCCTATGATTAGTCCAGATCGGTTGACTTGTTTAACTATCACATATAACTTTTAATTTAAATCAATCAACTCGACTATCTAAGGAGATTTTGTTCTCAACCGTTATGATTGAATATTCTTTGACATTTCAAAATATAGAAGTGAGTGTTGAGTTATTGGGTCGGGTCAAACCTCCAAAATAAAAGCTAGAGAAAATTTGGATTGGACTCTAGCTTACCATTTAACTGTTTGACATGGTCATGTCGATCCTGAGAATTTTCCATGCGACTCGACTCGACTCGACTCGACTCTATTTGATCTGATCGATTTAGCTCAGTCATGTTGTGTTGGACTGGATTCGGGCTTAAAATAGATCCAATAAATTTGGGCCGGACCAGGCTTAACTTAGCCGGCCTGAATTTAGGTCCGCGTGGGATCCATGCACGTGATGATGCCATTTTGGTATGTTCTGGGATTCAAATGGGGCGGATCCGAGGATCAGGATAAATTCAAAATAAATTAATTTTAATTATATTTTTGTCCCTATTTATTGCTCCATTTGAAGCAAATCGAGGGGGAAGTAGATTTTTAGTTTCACTTACCAGGACGAGATCTGTTCTATCAATCCGGATTCATATGCATTTCTAATATCGCTATAATTTTTTTTTTTTTTTAATATAAGGACGCTTTTTAGACCACGTTTAGAATAAACATCTTCAAATATACCTACAATATTGAAAATGTCGACGCTTCAAAAAATATCGTCATATGAATCATTTATTATAATAAATTAATTAATTAAATAATAATTTTTTTTATTATTTAAAAATTTTTAACATAGTAAAGCATCAGGATTTTAAAAAATGCTGACGTTTTAAAGCGTCAGCACATATTTTATCGACGCTTGACATAAGCGTCGGTATATACGTGACGATTTTTTATTTGCCAATATTTTAATGTGGGGCTAAATTATATTAAGACGCTTTTAAATATTGTTAAGTACACCAACAAGCATCTTTAAATATTAACATTTTGGTTAATAAAGTGACTTAATTGTTTGTAATGCGCAACACCATAATATTTATCTCAAAAAAACTTAAACTGTGAGGTACTTAACATTGGAACGTGGAGGCGAATTAGTTAAGTGGGTGTAATTTCTCTTGATTAAGTAGAGAATTTAGGTGACGGGGCTCGAAATCTGAATCTCATATTCTAAAATCTTATGAAACAATTGTTTACTTATATAGCTCGAAAATTTTGATCTACATACTAATGCATTACCAAAATTTGATATTTTGATACCTAGCTTATACTCAACAAAGTTCGAACTGCTCGAGTTTAAAAAGAACCTCTATCCGTTTGGATTCGGTATAGAACCGAAAATATGAGGGATATTCTTCTTATTCTTTCAAACGCATCAGGAATTAATTAGTATAACTTGTTCGGACACAACTAGAATAAGTGAGAATTATTGTTCTTATTCTTCCCAACCATTCTCTTACATTTTTCTTAAATACCCTCCCACGTCTACCGAGTCACCATCTCTCGTCTCATTATTACATAATAAAGTTTGAGGGCAAAAATGTAATTTACCCTAATTAAAACTCTTTATTCATCTTATTCCTTATTCTCATACCAAACACAAAATTTCTTATTCCTGGAACCATCCCAAACATTTTTTTACACTAGTTCCGTACTTTATACTTATCCCTGAAATAGCTAGTTCTGCCTTATTCTATTACCAAACAGGCCCTAGAGATGCGATGGATTTGAAGCGTCTAGAGCTCTAATAGTGCAGCTTATAACAACTTAGCACTAGAAATATTGTTAGTGTTTTTTTGTAATAATACTATATATACTTGTACAATGCTAGCTCTTCCCACACTTTCAAATCAAAATATAAATATTAGGCACATTTCTTAAGTTGACATAACTAATTCGATTATCAAACAAAAAAAAAAAAACAAACCATGATAGGGTCGGAAAAGTTTGGGTTCGGGTTCAAGTTGGGTTTTAGTCACTACTCGATCTCAATCAATTAATAATCACTTCATTTATATTTTACAATGAGCAATTGCAACTCAGTGTGCAAGGACTAATTAAATCCATTTAGGAGTTTTTGTTTCTAATTGTACAAAATATTATACCAATCATCCTAACACATATTTGAGGCCATTCATTAAAAAAAAAAAAATGAAATCCAAATACAATATATGGCCTTTCACAAAATATCCTCATGTGTTTTTTTCTATTTCAAACTAAATAGATTGATTATTAGTATTCAAAAGTATCGAATATGTAAATTAGGAATATCATTTTTTCACAGCTTAAGTTTTTAGAGAACAACATTACGTCATTTTACATGATTTAACAAAAAGATTAAAAATATTTGATAGAGAACATGTTCATGTGTATGATTTGACATGCCAAAGAGCTTGTTTGTGTGTGTTTGGGAGAGAGAGATAGAGAGATGTAGCCTCTTGTCCAAATTGAGCATGTAAATGTAGTTCATTCATGCATTTGGTTCTCCTCTCACATGCTCACACTCTCTCCATGCTCAATCAAAATGCATTTTCCATTTCCTTTTTGATCCGTTGCACCATGCCATTTCGACCACTCTATGTGTTGCACACTTATATAGCTAGAGCTCTCTATATATAGACCGTAAACATTATCCAAATGACACACCAGAAGAAGCAACAAGCAACAAGCAATCGAAAGAAAAGATCAAATCATGAAGACCGCTTGCTTCGCTTTAGTGGCTCTTCTCTCGCTCGTGATCCTCATCGATGCTTCTGTACTAGAGCACGAGACCGACACTCGTATCCACACCAAACCACAGGAACGCCTAAATGACTTGAGCAAAAGGGGTGGATGTTTACGGACTATCGAAAGCCAAGAGGCCACGAAAGACAAGGAAAATGTGCGCGATGATGAGATGAGGGCGTCTATTGGCGACGACCAAAGAGATACGCAAGTCAGGACGCAGAGTACTACCTGCGTTACCAAACAAGAATGCTTGAAGAAGAAGGTGATATGCTCCAAGAAGTGCGTCAATTCTGCAGAGAAAGGGCACGAGAAATGCAGCGTTAAGTGCGCCAAGTGCGTTCCCAACTGTTAAGTTGCATGTCGATCGAAACCTCTTCGAGATGTTGCGGACTTAGGACTAGCTAGTCTTTAGCTTCTTGGTTACATCTAGCCTTTGGTAGTTTCATGTGGAAATAAAGATAGTTGATCTAGATATTTCTCTTTCATTTCGCCGTCGTTAGGACTTGGTTCGTGTGTGTAATAATTCCTCTTTTGTTAGGGGGATTTGATTGAAATAAAGTTGGTTTGTTTTCGTAGTAACAAATGATCATAGTTTCAGGGGTTTTTTTTATCCTTTTTATGAGACATGGTCTTCAATGTTTATTGGTGATCTCAATCAAGGCCTCACGTTAAAATATATGATCAAAACTAGGGTTGTCAACGAGCTGAACATGAGTGAGCTTGGACCAGTTCATATTTGACTCATTTAATAAACGAGCTGAACACGAACTAGATAGTGAAAATATTGAGCTAAAAAATTCGACTCGTATTTGGCTTGTTTATCAACGAGCCGAATACGAGTTGGCCCAGAAACAATAAGTTAAATTGTGTGCCCTACTACTGAATAAAAAGTTGGAAGAACATTAGAACATTAGAATCTTAATCTAACATTAAAAGCTCTGAGGCTTTGATGCTTTTAAAAGCATTTCAGCGCGCATGCGCGCGCGCTCGCGCACACACACACACACACTCTCTCTCTTTCTATATATATATATATATATATATATATATATATATATATATAGAGAGAGAGAGAGAGAGAGAGAGAGAGAGAGAGAGAGAGAGAGAGAGAGAGAGAGAGAGAGAGAGAGAACTAGGCTGGAATACTATCGATAGCATCAAGTCATTGGTGCTATCAATTTTTTAGCCCTTGGATTAAGGGATTTACGGTTAGGATGATAGTGATCCCCTAGGGTTTAGTTGGTGATTGGTTGAATAGTAAAAATCCTAGAAAACCACTATAATCCCAACCGCACATCCTTTTATCTAAGGGGTGAAAACTTTGTAGCACCAATTGCTTGGTGCTATCGATACTATTCCAGCCGGACTCTATATATATGAGTTTCTATATATATTTTTAAAAGCATCAAGACATTGATGTTTGTTAGTTTTGAACCCTTAGAAGAAAGGATGTGCGGTTATATTAAGTCGAATATGAACAAGCTGATTCTAGTTCGTGTTCGGCTCGTGTATTAAACGAGCGATCAATTTGGAACTCATCTCAAACTTATTTCGAACTGTACATGAAATTGCTCATGAACAACGAGGTAGATTGCCATCCTAATCAAAACCATCAACAAGTGTAAATGTTGATCGAACAATAAATTAATCGGTCGGTGTTCTACATCTACAATAAATGATTAATTGATTGAAAGAAGGAGACTATTGTTGATATCAAATTAAATTCCACAATAATTGGAAAATTATTCTTTGATTAGTAACATATACTACAAGAATTTTAACATATAGCGACATTATTTGTAGCAATATTTATTTAAATATTAGTAAATATAAAATTTATTGGCATTTATAAAAAATTATATATTTATTGGCATTTATAATTTATTGTTGATAAATAAGAATATGTAGTAATATTTATTTTTAAATATCGATAAAAGATAATTAAATTAACGACATATATTTGTTAATGCATCCAAAGGATTTAGTTATCAGCATTTAAAATTAAATATTAGTAAAAAATATTAAATCTACATTTATATCAATTTTAAAAATATTAAATTCACATTTATATCAAAACAACGCAGGTTCCAATATTTTTCGTCTACCGTCTAAAATATCCGTCTTATCTTTATTTTTCATCTCCCGCCTAAGATATCCGTCTTATCTTTTAGGGTTTAGTCCGATCATCGGTTCCCAATATCCTTCCTCTCCCGTCTCAAACATCTGCCTCATCCTTCTCTGATAACCATATATTTCCTCTCCCGTTATCCTTCTCTGATAACCATATATTTCCTCTCCCGTCTCAAACATCTGCCTCATCCTTCTGATAACCATATATGAGAATTTCATCGGTTTAGTCCGATCATTTTCCTCCTTAATTAAGATTTGTAAGTAACAATATGAAATTCTAATTTGTTGAACATAAACAAGTTGATTCTAGTTCTTGCTCGGCTTGTTTATTAAACGAGCGATCAATTTTAAACTCATCTCAAACTTATTTCTAGCCGTCCTAATCAAAACCCTCAATAAGTGTAAATGTTCATCGAACAATAAATTAATTGGTCGATGTTCTACATCTACAATAAATAATTAATCGATTGAAAGAAGGAGACTCTGATCGTTGATATCAAATTAAATTCCACAATAATTGAAAATTTATTATTTGATTAGTAACATGTACTATACAAATTTTAGCATATAGCGGTTTTATTTGTAGCAATATTTATTTAAATATTAGTAAATATAAAATTTATTGGTATTTATAAAAAATTGTTACTATATATATATATATATATATATATATATATATATATATATATATATATATATATATATATATATATATATATATATATATATATATATGATATTTATTGGTATTTATAAATTATTATTGATAAAGAAAAATATGTAGCAATATTTATTTTTAAATGTCCGTAAAAAATAATTAAATTAACAACATATATTTGTTAATTCCTCCAAAAGGATTTAGTTATCAGTATTTAAAATTAAATATTGGTAAAAAATATTAAATCCATATTTATATCAAAACAACGTGCGTTTCAATATTTTTCGTCTCCCGCCTAAAATATCCGTCTTATCTTTTAGGGTTTAGTCCGATCATCACATCTATATCAAAACAACATGGGTTCCAATATTTTTCCTCTTCCGTCTCAAACATCCGCCTCATCCTTCTCTGAGAACCACATATGAGAATTTCATCGGTTTAGTCCGATCATTTTCCTTAATTAAGGTTTGTAGGTAACAATATGAAACCCTAATTTTTTTAGTCTAATTATCTTTCTTTGATGTTTGCTTTTCTCTAATCTAATATGTCCCTCATAGTATTATTTCTTCTTCTTTTTTTATGAATTTTATTTTTTTTAAGTTCTAAATTTTTTAAAAAACTTATAGTCTATAGTGTTGGATTTAATATTTTTTTTATGAATAAGCAATAGAAGATAACCCGCATAATATGAATAATATAGTATGAACAAAAAACTATATTTGAATGCAGATTTATCGAAGTTGTTGCAAAGATTGTTCATACTATGCTGGTTATCTTCTATTGCTTATTCATATACTTTTTGTTATTTATTTCTTATGCATACAACTCTCGATTTTTTATTCTCTTCTTTTTTATTTATACTTTATTATTATTGCAAGATATTTCTTATGTCATTAATTAGGAAGATTATTATGATCATATGATATTTGTTCACTAACACAAATTAATTTTAAAATTTTAAAAATTTAACTATATTTTTTTTATTTTTACTAAATATTGGGGTGGGCTTGAAGTATATTTAAAAAGTTTTTAAAAACCTTATAAATATGTGTGAGCACAAATCCAACTGTTAAAATAGGTTGCGTGGAGTTAGGATTATAACGTGGAGTTAGGATTATGTTTTCAAACTATCGAAGATGTTCTAGAAGCAACTTGTGATACCCCCAATAGTCTCACATGGGATGTGGATGGAATTGTGATTGAATTTATAAGAGATATGAACACTAGTAATAATAATTGGGCTTAAGCATTTTGGGCTGTGGTTTAGACCCAACGAGTTATTATTGCTAGTGGGCCGGATCATTATATTTGGTATCAGAGCCAGCAACCAGTCGGTAGTGTGTGACGAGTTACCAGCCAGAAGTATGTGACGAGTTTCGGCTGAGCCTGAATCTAGATGACAGGGCTAACGAGACAAGTCTCACATCACCTTGGGCTGTGCATGTGTTTGGGCTGACGAGGACGTCGGGCCTAAACCAGGAAGTAAACGGGGGAGTCTGTGACGCCCCAATAGTCCCACATCGGATGTGGATGAAATTATAATTAGATTTATAAGAGATATGGATACTAGTAATAATAATTAGGCTTAAGCATTTTGGGTTGTGATTTAGGCCTAACGAGTTATTATTGCTAATGGGCCAGGTTGTTACACAACTATGATTTGATCATTTACATTTGTATGAGACTTATTTTTTTTTTTTTTTGAGGGAAAGGCAGCATGCTGCCGCTTCATTCATTGATATTTGTATGAGACTTATTATTATTATTATTATTTTTTTATTTTTTTTATTTTTTTATCTTCTAACTAATTTTACCATTTAATATACACGACTTGTTGTAACTAACTTTTAGCGTGTTCTTTTTTTCTACTGGTTCAGCAGAAGTAAGAATGTATTTGGAATTCAAGAAATGCTAATTAAGGATGTATTTGGAATTCAAGAAATGCTAAGGATGCAGACTTATTATTATTATTTTTTTATCTTTTAACTAATTTTACCATTTAATATACATTAATATTGACTCGTTGTAACTAACTTTTAGCGTGTTCTTTTTTTTCTACTGATTCAGTACAAGTAAGAATGTATTTGGAATTCAAGAAATGCTAAGGTTGCATTTGGAATTCAAGAAATGCTAAGGATGCATTTGGAATTCAAGAAATGCTACTTTATGTGATATAATCATTTTTGTATTCGAATGTTGTTGAATGTATTAATTACTATTTTGTCATGCGATCATATTTTGTTACTTATTATTACTTACACGTTTAGAAAATTTGATAGTATTTTAACTTGTTACATTTTGGATGATGAATGTATTAAAAAGTTTAAATTTATTTATTAATTTGTTGAATTGGAAATTTGTTTATCAAAGTATTTGTATTGTTTTATTATGAATGACTGATATTATTTATTACATAAAAATACTATTGCATAGATTATAAATATTATGATAAAATTTAATTATTATATGATAATGCAAATTAGTATTTATATTATTTTTATATGCTTAAACTTATAATTTAAATTGCATTTATATTTGTAAAATAATTTAGAATTATCGGCATTTACTATTGCTGAAATCAATAATAGAATACCAGTATTTATATAATATTACAATTTAATTAATAATTATTGGTATTTACTCGTGCCGGAGATAATATAAAAATACAAACATTTTAAAAATATCGATAATAGCTGCATTTGTTTAATGTTACTAATTACTTAGCATTAATGGCGATCTATTTAAATATCGGTAGAAGACTCATCCGGACATTAAAAACTTAATGCCACTAATAATTTTAGAAACAATTTTTGGACTTTGTGCGGTAATAATAGAATGTCGTTAAATCATAATTTTTTTTTAGGGATAATTGCCTGTGTACCCCTGAAATATGAAGAAATATCTGATTTACCCCTCTTATTTTTTTCTTTTCAATATACCCTTCATACGTTCCACCGTTATTAAAAATACCCCTACCGTTTCCCTTTGTTAAGTTAACTAGGGTTAAACTAGAGTTAAATAATAATCGGAGTTGAAAACTATCAGATATACCTATTTTGCCCGGGTTTAGGATTTAGGGTTTAGGGTTTAGGATTTTTTAGGGTTTTAGGGTTTAGGGTTTAGGGTTTTAGGGTTTAGGGTTTAGGGTTTTTTAGGGTTCTAGGTTTAGGGTTTAGGGTTTTAGGGTTTAGGGTTTAGGGTTTTTTAGGGTTTTAGGGTTTAGGGTTTAGGGTTTTAGGGTTTAGTTGTTTAGAGTTTTAGGGTTTAGGGTATATTTGAAAGGGCAAAATAGTAATTACACACAGATAACGGCAGTTCCAAACGGTACACTAACAGAGTTTAACTTTAGGGATATTTTGGAAAGAAGTTGGAACGTAAGAAGGGTAATTTTAATATTAGCCTTCTAAGAGGGATAAATCTGAAAACAGAAAAATTTTTAAGGGTATATAGAAAATTACCTCTTTTTTTTATAGTTGGATTGCCATCCTAATCAAAACCATCAATAAGTATAAATGTTGATCGAATAATAAATTAATTGGTTGATGTTCTACATCTACAATAAATGATTAATCGATTGAAAAGAAGGAGACTACGATCGTTGATATCAAATTAAATTCCACAAATTATTCTTTGATTAGTAACATGTACTACATATGTTGATTCTTGTTGAAACAATATTTTCATGAAACTAATGCAAGATTTGATACCCACACGAATTAGTGGTGCATTTTATTGCAATTTTTTGATGTTTCCACTGATCGAAAATATATACCAAAAAAAGAAGTCATGAAAACCTGTTAAATTTGCTGCTATGTAAATGTTATAAGCATTAATTTCTCATTAATTTTTTGGATCAACTTAGTAGGAGTTTAAGCATCTGCTTTGATAAACATTTTCCTCTAAAATTGGTTAAAATGTAAAGGTTAAATTACAGAAAACCCTTCTGTAATATTCCGCTCTTTCACTTTGCCCCCCTGTCTTTTAAAAGCCTATATTTTGCCTCCTCGTAATTACCGAAATATGCATTTATCCCCCCGCCGTCACGATTCCGTGAGTGAGCAGTAAGTTTTTTTAAAAATATTATTGGATATACCCAAAATACCCTTCAAAAATGGCGGGAAATAAGTCTAAACTCCTTTCTCTTTCCTCCATTACCTTTTCCCTTTAATATAAGGTAAGGGCATTTTCATCAATTTACCTCCTCCGTTAACGCCGTTGCCCCCTAAAGATAATTCGGTAATTACGAGGAGGCAAAATGTAGGCTTTTAAAAGATAATGGGGCAAAGTGAAAAAACGAGATATTACAAAGAAGTTTTCTGTAATTTAGCCAAATGTAAAAGCTAAATTACATAAAATACTCCTGTAAATATCCGCTCTTTCACTTTTCTCCCCGACTTTCAAAAATCTATATTTTATTCTTTCAAAAATTCAAGTTGATGCAATTAGCACCCCTTTATCACTAATCCGTCAATTTCTTATAATTTATATAAAAAATACTCTCTTGAAATGATATAAATATATTAAAAAATATATTTTTTTTATAGAATTAGTAAAGACAATTTGATTATTTCTTTCCATTAATATCGTAATCTCGTGAAAATATTTTTTAAAATTTTAACGGATTATAATATAAATTTTTGAAAGTCAGAAAGAAAAATAAATAAAAAAAGTTTTTATAAATTTTTTTTATATATTTTAATCTAATATAAAGAATGAGTGCGAAATACAATCCTCATGCATGCCACAATTTTTATTTGTTCTCCCCACATTATTGAAACATATATCATTTATAGACTCATTCATATTTAATGAAATTTGGAAGGGTTTCCTGCATTTTATTTTATTTCCAAAAATCATTTTCCTGCATTTTAATTTTAAAAAATTTATAAATTTAAAAAATTTTATAAATTTTTAAAATTTATAAATTTTTTATATAGAAAACCTAAATTTAAATAATATAAATTATAATTAAAAATTTTTAAATAGATTTTTTTAAGAGCAATTTAGTCAATTAAAAAAAAAAATTTATTCTTTTTATTCTACTTTATCAATCAAACACAAATTTTATTATACTTAGTATAACTTTAATACTTATTCAAATATAAAATTATATTAGTATCTATATCTATTTATTTCTAAACTTATATTTATTTTTAAAATAAATAATTTTAATTTATGTCCAAATCAAATATATTACAAAATAAGTAAAAATTAATAAAATTGCAGAATTCCTCAGCTTCCTCATAAGAAGAAAAAAAAAAAAAATTATCATCACAAGATAGGCCATATAATTAATACATGTTAAAAATGCAAGCTATCATCATCATCATAAATGGGGATCATCATTCATATACAGCTGGAAACTGCAACACAATTGTAAACATTTGGCAGTACTATCATGCCAGAGCTGTAAATGTAAGTACAGGTGGCAATCCAGTTCATTGTTCACCAGGCTTATATTCAATTTGACAATTTGAAATTAGTTCAAATTTTTAAAATCTTAATAAGGATCAGCTTACTTATGTTTGGCTCGATATAGCTCAAATATAGAGTTAGGTTTGTGTAGTTTTGAAAGCACGATGACTTTCGTGTTATCAAATTATTTTAAAATTTAAAATTTTTGAATAAATAATGATTTCGTTAGACTTGATTTAGAGTATTTAAAATGTCTAAAAAATAAGTTTTATAATTTTTTGATATTATTTATCTATTGATCAAAGTGGCTCAAAATTAATAATTTTAACGATTGCGGTGAGCCGTTTGCAAGTTTAACGGTGTAGAAATATTCAAATCGCGTAAAATTTTGATAAAAAATTCTTCATATTATATAAAATAAGATCAATATCGTTGATCTAAAATTTTAGTTTCATATTACCATATTTTACGAGATTTTTATTTACAACTTTTGATTTTGAACCATTTTGATCACTAAATAAATGATATCAAAAATTTGTGAAAATTAATTATTTTCTAGGTATATCAAATACTCTAGATTAAATGTAACGAAATCGATTGTTAATTCGGAAGTCTCAGCATTGAAAACAATAACGGAGGCCTCCGTATTTCTAAATGCACACATGCCGAACTCCTTTTATATATATGTCATGCCCCGGAGTCAAAACTGCGACCCGAGCCTGCCAACAGATCCGCCGCCCATATGGAAAGCCCCGTATAGACGAAGCATCTAACCCGCAAAAGATAGTACTACAACTATACAGATATCAGAGCTGAAAAGTAAACTATTGAAATAAGAAAATAAGAAATAATACACCTCCAAATAGTACAAGTCTGAACCTCACTACATAAATCTCTCAAAAAAAATAAAACTTTCTACAACAACTATCTACAATAATCCAGCAGACTGTACTACAAGCTCCAAAAAGGGTACCACTATACTCTAATTGGGACGGGTAGGGAACTAGCTCGCGACTCTCTTACCTCGATCAGCAACAGAAGGATCAGCAACTCCTACAGAAGACTCTGCAAAATAAAGGAAAGAAAAGAGGAAGGGGAGAGGGGAAAAATCTCCAGCGGGTGTGAGAACTACACCAACACGTAGTTCTCAGTGGGTACCGCTACCAAGCCCGACGGTCTGCCCACTAAGTCTACTAGAGGCATAAGATAACAGGAAAACTGTAATAATGTAAAGGTAAGCTGGAAAGAAATCTACAACTATCACGCCTCTATCTACAATGCTCAATGGGTGATACAGATGAAAATGATGCATCGACTCTAACCCACAATACTCAATCGACCCAATCACAGTGACTGTCACATAGGGTCCAGTCAAACCTGCGCCCACCTACTGCCATTACAACCACGGAGGACTGGACTTACGTAGGGTGTCAGTGACTGCCAAAACTGGCCCAGCCAGAGGGACTGCGTCGACAAGTCGCGATAGCAAAGTAACAGGCCTAGCTTTGGAGCGGCACTCGAGGGGCGCGACTCCAACGATGAAAGTATCCGCGCATCTCTGTAGAGCTCAATATGGCTCATGCAGGCTATAATTCAAATCAATGATCAACAAGATCAACAGTGCCCAAATCACATCTCTAACTCACTAGCTTGAAATACTCGAACAGTCGGGACCGCCATCTACCCAACGGCCCCCCAAATAGAACATCAACTCAACATGCAAACCCCCTAGACTGGAGATACTCCACAGCCAATGACAACAATGAAAGGTCCGAAAATCCCGAAAGACTAGAACCTACAACCCAATCAAACAAGAACATGCTCTAGGCATAGCCTCTCGTTGTTCGCGACCCAAGAAAAATACAGCCCTTAGAATCCAGATAATTCGAATCCTCTCGATTGAGGAAGTTACAGAAAAACGTGATATTTATTATTGAAAACCATTTTCACTCGAACCCCTTCAGGGTGAGGACTAAAAGTAGTTCATTTTTATAAAACCATCTTGATTTGAGGAAAATCCATTTTTAATGATTTTTAGTTCTTTTAGGAAAACCAGTTAGAAAATAAATTTTATTCCCAAACCCTGAAGGGCTAATGCCTTCGCCCAATCAGACAAGAACAGACTCCGGCGACCCTTCGATATTTGGGAGAAAAACATGAGTTGACTAAAATCATGTGTGTCCAAAAAGATTCTGGGTTCAAGGTCCTGCTATCACTAGTACACTACTGCCACGAACACAGTGGCGACACATAAATCGAAGAACTCGACAACCCGGGACCACCGTTTACCCAAACGGTTCCTGCTACGGGTACAAGACTAGCTACATCTACCAGACTCCACTCTGCCCCCAAGCACGAGTGTAACATGCATTCTACACTAAGAGAAATTCCGACCACTCGGCCCACTATCCGGGCGAGGAAAACACTATGTCTAGGAATAGAATGTAAAGTGTGGATGTCTAAAGCATAAATAAAGCTAGCCCAAGTGAGAGTTCTCTACTAGTCTGGTTTACACATGCAAACATATGACGGGGTGTTAGGTCCAAGTTCCAATAATAGTACTGAGTTTAACTAAAGCAAGATCAGGGAACATTAACGAACATGATTTCAATAACGACACAAGAAAGACAACATCTCTCTCTCTAACATGCATTCTAACATATCTCACAATCATGCATGTTTTCTATACAATAGAATTAATGAACCGTCCACCGGTTTTGGAGACGAAGCAACCCACCTGAAAATGCGCGTCGATCCAAGGTCCAACTGAACGTGGATAATTCTCAGGTTCCCACGATTCCAACGAGTCTAAGAACACCGAATCTGCGAACCACTGCAAAAAGTATCGCACTTAGCATCGACAGTAGCAGTTCCAAAAACAGCACTTGCTGTTTGCCAAAATAAGCACAGAAAACGAGGGATTTCACCTCTGTGCAATCCTCCGAAAAATCCAAAAAAATCACTGTTGCGTTCCTCGCGAAGAGTAGATACGAATCGAGTATTTATACGCTTCATTCTGATACTCATAGGCCGAGAAAATCCATGATTACTTCGCCGCTGTCCAAAAATCACCGTAGAAAAAGGGGGTTTAAAGAAGCTCCAGAAAACCCGGTAAAACCTCGAAACGGGCGAAAGTGGTAAATATAAGAAATGTATCCCTACCTGTCATGAAAACGATGCCGTAAGAATCACTCAAAAAGTCCCCCGGAGTACCCCAGGGGAGCCCGCGGACCAAAATGCGACGAAAAAGAACACCGGAAGAAGAACGTCGCAGTGCGCCGAATCGCAGAAATCACCGATGTCGATGTCTCCAAAAATCACTAAATCTCTGTGAGAGATGAAGTACAGGTGAAAGAAGCCACGGCCAAAAGGCTCAGCATGAAAATCCCCCAAGAAAAAGAAAGGAGGGAGGGAAAAGAACTATTTATAGAGGGGAAAATAGGGAGAGAAATCACCCCTTTGGGGTACGATTTCGGGCGCCTGAAATTTTCGGGCGCCGAACAGGCGGCACCAAACGCGGATCCGCGCGGCGCCCGGATTGTCTCGGGCGCGACGCATATCCCGAACACGGGACAGCGGCGCCCGGCCAACCGGGCGCTACCGCGTGTCCCGGCAAAGGGGTGAGGCGGGGCGACGGTAGCGAATGGCGGGGCGCCATGTGGCGCCCCCCGCATGGGCGCCATGCCGCCCGCGCCTGCCCCGCACCTGCCCCGCCAATCAGCGTGCGCTACACGTCCTACCTCGGCGCTCGCTGCGCCCGGCGCACGCGCCAGGTCCATGGACCGCGCACCCGCAGCGCCGCGTGGACCGAGCCGCGTGAGCCGACCAATCCATAGCTGCCACATGGCTTCGCCCTGGTCCACGGCTCCCCGCGCGTGCCTCCCTGGACCGCGCGCGCGTGAGTCGGCCAATCCCGGGCTTCCACGTGTCCTCCCTTCGGTCCACAGCTCCCCACATGCACCAAAACACGCAGAAAACTTTCGGAGGTCCGTTTTTGGGCATCCGGACTCCGAAAACTACAAGCAAATTATCGATTTTTGACGTTTTTCCGCGCTGAATCCAAATCCGGCCTCGGATTAGCCTGAAACCTTTTCTAAAATTCGGCAAAAGCAGACGGAAGGCAGGCTTGATTCAGAAACCTCACAGAGTCCGTCCAGCGCGTCCATTTGATGCGTTGCTGGTCCGACACACCAATACTAAGTGTTCCACAGCATGGATTATGGAGAAAAGCTGCACGGGGATCTGGGCCACTACAGTATATATATATATATAAATATATATAAATATATAATTGAGCTCTTATATTTTTAAAAATACCAACTCATTAGTGTTTGTAGGCTTTAGCCCTCAGATGAAAAGATGTGTGATTAGAATGATAGTGGGTCTCTTGAATTAGGTGAGTGGTTGGTGAAATAGAATGGTTTAAGAAATAAAATTAGTTAAAGGGGCAGATCTAATGGTAGAAAACTTACAAGCACCAATTACTTAGTGCTTGTATAAGCATAGTAGCTAGACTCTATGTATAAAAGAGCATTAAGACTTCTTTCATGTTGGATTTGTGATCACATCATTATTGGCTTAAAAAGATCAATATTCTACTTTATAACCGGAGATCAGATTGGACCGAGTCATATTCGAAATGGTGCAAGATTGGGTTGGATTGGTTCGAGTCATGTTCGAAGTAACGTAAGGTTGGTTGGGCCAAATTATAATTGAGACCCTTATGTATTGTATCTGTATATTTTAAATAAATTAGTTGTATTTTTCTAATAACTTAAATTTTTGAAATTAATAGTTAGTGGCAGCAAGACCACAATCAGCACATGCAATTCATGAAGATGATGGTATACATGGATCCAATTTGAGTCCACATCAATATGTGTCTCATCTAGTGACACAAAATTAGACTATAATGGGCCATTAATTTCTTTCAGAAAAAAAAGAATAAAATAAATGATCCCAATTTTTAAAATTGTAGGTGAGAAAATGGTTGGAGCTGATGGCACTTTGTTTACCTGCACAAATTGGACTAGTTGCTGCAAATAGATATGTTCCTTAATTTTCTCAACTGTTAGTACATTTTACACTACAATAAAATTAGATTATAGGGATATATATTTGTGATATTTTTTTACAAGTGTTTCATTTATAGTCCATCTATATTCAAAATTAGGTTATAGGGACACATTTTTGAGACACATTATAGTAATGTGTCGCTATACACCCTAGTGACGACACATATAGCGACACTAATGACAAGTGTCGGTATTTTTTCCAGTAGTATTTTTTTTTTAATTTTTAGCAATATTTAAAAGTGTCGCTATAGTATAGTTTTATTGTAGTGCTAGGGTATGATCTGGAAGGTGCAATTTTTTTTTAAAAAAAAAAATTATTGGATTTGAGATTTTCAAATCAAATTATAACATAACTCAAATGATTTGACAAATTTTCATAAAAGCAACGCTACATGTACACCCCCAAAGGGGGTGTACATCTTACACCCATCCATCTAAGGATGGGGGGGTCACTTCACAAATTGTGAAGTGACCTTTCATCACATCCCACCCATTGGATGGGCGGGGTGTGTGATGTACATTCCCAAATGGGGTGTACAAATAGCATTTTCCTTTTCATAAAGTATAATATTCACAATATTAAGTCATTTTTATTATAATAATGCTGACACATAGAACTGCCGACTCATCAGCTGTACATTTGAAGGGACTGGATGCTGTATGCCTACAAATATATATATATATATATATATATATATATATATATATATTTGTTATTATTTTAAAAAAATCATTAACAATGATAATTTTATGCCTTAGAAAACCAATATTGTGAAGATATATACATTGGGATGAAGTATA